>JAFVLL020025804.1:0-91442 GCA_021397915.2 Tor tambroides | reverse complement strand
TAGCTAACATACGATTTTATTTTCTCAATAGGCTACTGACCAACATTAACTACTAACACCTGAACAAAATTTCACATTAGTTAACCTAATGTTAATGTAAGATGAGCGTTGCTCGTTAAATTTTAATTCGGTAACTTAATTCAATAAGCTGACAAAAGTCGTGTGTGACTTTTTTTTGAAATGACAGCGCAGTTTACCATAGCAAAGTTTGTTACCGCCATGTTGACGGGTAAATGTTACTAACGTTAGGTAAATTGGTGTACAAAAATCTGACACAAACACTCAGACAAATGTACATATATTTTTACCTTGCTTGCAGGTCTTATTCTCTCGTAAGGTGCATTGACACACAACGCTGATGTTGTCCGGAGCTCTTCCACTCTCGCGGGTTCATCCCTGGTGCCCGCTGCCCCGCTGCTTCCGTGTCTTCCTTGGACGCGCGAGTGGCGCGGCGCGACTCGATAAAAAACAATATAGAACCCATTATATATACACTATCTACAGTCGATGTGAACAGTAAAGTGAAGCCCCGGTATATTTCTGACCTACAGATGTACTCCAAGCGCTCGCGCTGTTTCTGACACAAAAGACAAACAGATTTTCAAATCATTACAAGCGATGTAACACGTCCAGTGTAGTCAGTCCCAAGCTGTTGCGGCGTTGTGGACACGGTAGGGCAAATCATGACAATCCAAATGTAAGAAATGAGTAAAATAAAGCAACCCCAATAGAATGGCGCCAAAGAGGCCGTTACAGCAAATACAGCAGTATACAGCAATTTAAAAAAAATACAGTAAGTCTCTGTATGTGGGATCTGATGTCACAGAAAATACCCATGATGCAAAGGGTATTACAGCTATTTACTGTAAAGGGAATTTGCAGTATTATACTGGGTGATATACAGTAAATAACTGCAGAAATTACAGAAATGTCTAACAGTGCATGACTCACGCAATACATTCCAAGACATATAATGTCATATGATAGCTTTGGTTTAGCATTATTCAAACCTATCACAATGCAATCAATCACAACATGAAAAACCAAGACATTTGGCATCACTGTCGTCAAACCTGTTGCAGTGTTTTTTTAGACACCATGTTTGAACTGAATGCGTTTGAAGATTTGCGAGTTGTCGCTGATGGCAAGATTTTCCGCAAACGGCTTCGTAATTTTGGTGTGCTCCTTTCACAAAGCTATTGCATCACATCAGCGGACTAGCGAATGTAACGCATGAGTCATACGGACCGATTTTATGGTGCTTTTTTTTGTTATTTTCAGAGCTCGAAAGCCCCAGTCCCCATTATGAAAAGCACGCTGGGCATTCCAGTGATATAACTGCTTTTGTAAAAGAAACTCATATGGGTTTGCAACAACATGTGGGTGAGCAAATGACCAGAATTTTCATATTCAGCTGGACTAATCCTTTAATACTTTACTAATGAGACAAGCTAAAAAACACATGGCTGAGGCATGTACATACAAGCGTCATAATAAAATATACATTAGATAACGCTCCGGAGCTATTTAGCCTGGAGCAAGTTTTCAATTATGTAGCTCTCGACCGCCTTCATGCTTATCTGAGCTCCATTTTAATGATATTCTCTCTATTCCAACTTTAATATCTCAACACCTCATAAAACTCTAATAAGCAATCCACGACATGGTAAAATGTCAGAGCTTTTTTACAAATTCATCTGATGCTCTACAATTAATACACTGACTTTTCAGGGTTATTATTTGGCAAGGCAAGATCTCTTTTGGGAGCACTAACTCTGCACATTTGCCTGATGGCAGGTTGTTTAAAAGGTTCGTATAATAGACGGATAGTGCGAGAAAGATAAGAGACAGAAAGAGTGACTGGGACAGCTGAAGAATTGCCAGAAGACTCAAGGGACAGACAGAGAAACCGATGACAGAGAATAAAGACACAGGCAAAAAGAGAGACAGGCGGTAGGGGCAGAAAGACATCTGAACCCATGCCAGGAGGACTCATCTCCTCAGCGTTACCTGCTTAGCAACACAGAGCTCAGCGAATCTCCACAGTAACCGAATTGTTCCGTACCTGAGCTCCATAAATCCTCACAGAAATGCTCAGAAAGGACTGGCTTCCCCGCTAAAGGCTCTAATCTAGGGCAGAGGACTCTGGAGCCAGAGGCTCCCAGGGCTCCTTGTGCATTTTATGGCTTGAAGGTCACCTCTATAGCTACAATAGTGTTTCTCAGTCCTGTTCCTGGAGCACAGCAACATTTTGGATGTTTTTGATAATATAACCAATAACCAATTTAGGTCATAGAGACTCTGTTCAGGTGTACTGCTATACTGGAAAACATGCTCCAGTTTTTCTTCCACCAAAAGTTGTAGTATTTCATGACAATTTTCCATCATCTTTCAGGAGAAATAAATAGCCTGTTTATCCTACTTTAAGACTATATATGTAAATATACCCATTACTGGCTAGTTTTGTTGTTTATAAAGACAGGCCAGATTGCTGAAAACAGGTGTTGATAGATAAAAGTACATGTAGGGGAAAACAAACTTATTACAGTTTCCCCATCTATTTCTACACTCTATACAAAAGTAAAGGTTTCAAAAGGGTGTTGTCACGAATCTGGTTCGTGATCTTCCGCCCACTCACCATCAGAGGTCGCTATTCCGTTATATTGACTCTCACACCACACAGACAGTTACATATCACCCACGGACTGCATTTCCCATCATTCATTGCACTAAGTACACACAGCTGTCCCAATCACGCTCACACCTGAGAATGATCACACAATCACACACCCTACATAAACACTGGACTTCCTTTCACAGTTTGCCGAGTATTGTCCTGCGTATAACACTCTCCTAGTGTTAGCTGCTCTACCGAGCCTTTCTGTGTTTATGTCTAGCTCTGAATCTGGTTCTGCGTTTAGCACTCTCCTAGTGTTAGCTGCCTTATCGAGCCTTCTGTGTTTATGTGTAGCTCTGAGTCTGGTTCTGCGTTTAGCACTCTCCAAGTGTTAGCTGCCTTACCGAGCCATTCTGTGTTCGTTAGTCTAAGTTTTGTTTGTTTTGTTTATAGTCTCGTTTCCTGTTTCCTACCCTCTTATCGTGGATTAACCCTTGTCTCGCCATTGGACTCTGTTTGCACCTCACTCCGATTACTGCACGTGTTATCTCTCTGCCTTGCCCACTTGGATATTGTTTGCCGATCGCCGACCCACGCTTGTTCTAAGGACTACTCTTGTGTCTTGCCCGTGCCATACCTGTTTGCCAATGTTTTGACCTTACTTGTTTGTGACTACGTCTGTTAATAAAATCTAACACTTGGATCCACATGTCTCGTTCGTCATGTTACAGGGGTTTAGCAGATGCCATAGAAGAACCATTTTTGGTTCTCCAAAGAACCTTTTAATGAACAGTTTCTGAAAGAACTACATTTTCTTGAGTGATGAACATTTTGATTATCTAAAGAATATTTTTCCACTATAAAGAGTCTTTTGTGTAATGGAAAGGTTCTACACCAGGGATAGGCAAACAGTTCTGAGGGTTAGTTCTGAAGTTTACTCACTCTAATCAAACACACCTGCCTGTAACTTTCTAGTGATCTTGAAGACACTGATTAGCTTCTTCAGGTGTGTTTGATTAGGGTTGGAGCTAAACTGTGCAGGACACCGGCCCTCCAGGACCGAATTTGCCTATCCCTGTTCTACACTCTTAAAAGTAAAGGTACTTTATTGGCATTTAACATTCATGGAACCTTTCCATTCCATAAAATGTTCTTTATAGTGGTGACAGGTTCTTTAGATTTAAAAAAAAATTTTCACACTAAGAAAAGTGGTTCTCTTAAAAACCTTTCACAGAAAGGCTCTCCAGGGAACCAAAAAATGTTGACTTTTTTTTTTTTTTTTTTTTTACTTATTTAACCTGTATATGGGGCACATAACATCTGGGAATCAAAGTGTAGATTCACAGAAATCTTTGTTTATTATTTTATTCCAGAAAAGTGAAATGATTTTTTTCTGCATGTTTTACTCTCTACAGTTTTCTCCTCAGAAATGAATGGGTAACTATGGTAACTGGGATTTTTCTATACCATAAATTTTTCTGTTAATTTCTTCAGTGACATAAATTATATATATACACACACTACATAGAGCACATTTATCTACACTCTTAAAAATAAAGGTGATTCACGATGCCATAGAGGAACCTTTTTGTCTAAATGGTTCCATAAAGAACCTTTAACATCTGAAGAACCTTTCTGTTTCACAAAAGGTTCTTTGTGGTGAAAGAAGGTTCTTCAGATTATAAAAAAGTTAAGCAAGAGATGGTTCTTTAAAGAACCTTTGACTGAATGGTTCTTTGTGGAACCAAAAATGGTTCTTCTATGGCATCGCTTGAAGAAACTTTTGAAGAACTGTGTATTGTTAGTGAATCTAGATTCAATCTCAGCCATGTCAGTTTTAATCTATGATCAAACCTTCTTTATTCAGCTCAGTGTGACCTTAGTCCTCCATTAATCTGTCACAGTAAATTAATTTATGCAGATTTTCTGCATCAGTTCGGCTGGAGGCCAACAGAGCATCATAAAATCCTGCAGAAGTAACAAAATCAGTTTGGCAACAGTGACTGTATGGAAAGTTTTCAATTGTAATCAACCATTATTTTCAAACCTCAACAGGTAACATGATAAACACACTCAAGATGATGTTTTTTTTGGTTATTACAGTGCATTTTTGATATTTAAACTTGAAATTCAAGCAACAATACACATAAAATTAGGCTTTGATGAACCCCAAAAGGGGTCTTGAGCCATATGAAATCCTGTAAGACTAAAGAAGAACTGCATGCTCATTGAATTCTCTTTAAAGTTGTCAAAATTAATTATGCTCTCAACAGTGTTTTTACTTTCGTCTTACTAATAGGGTGTCATATTTCACTTCTTTGAAGTAGCGTCCAAAGTGTGAAATATTTCAAAACCCCAGATCAGTCTGAAATTTGCGATTAAGTTCGAGATTAAACTCACCAAAAACAGTCCGGGCTGGAACAGACTCTCGGTTCAGCCAGAAGGACACCTGGGACAGGATGACGGTCATGATGCATGGCAGGTACGTCTGAATCACAAAATAACCGATCTTCCTCTTCAAGTGGAAGTGGGCCGTCATCACAGTGTACTCACCTGTAAGGACAAAAGAGAGTTATGGGAAACATTCCTAAAAAGTCCAGACTAAAATTGGCTTTAAATAAATAAACTAGCAGATATCTTTTGGGTTTGCAACATAATACTTGGTTTAAATTAGAATATAAATGCAGCATTAATGAGTAAGTAATGTGAGCGATTCAAGTCAGACATACATACAAGCAGTTTACTTATAAAGCTTCACTGTCACATGACTTCTGACATCTTTCACCTCAGTGGAAAATTCATTCATCAGATGTCTGTCTAGGAATCTAGACATACTGTATTTCTATAAAAATAAATTGTATTAATTTACATGAAATTATATTTTTAAAAAGTATCATTTAAGGAATAGTTCACCCAAAAAATGAAAATGTTCTCATCCTCAAATCATCCAATATGAGATGAGTTTGTTTCTTCATGAACAGATTTAGAGAAATTTATCATTGGATCACTTGCTCACCAACAGATCCTCTGCAGTGAATGGGTGCCGTCAGAATGAGAGTCCAAACAGCTGATAAAAACATCAAAATAATCCACAGGCATTCCACATAACTCCAACCAATCAAGTAACATCTTGTGAAGTTAAAAGCTGTGTGATTGCAAGAAACAAATCCATCAAGGTTTTAGGTTCTTCAGACCATTGCTTCTGGATAAAATTTGAATCTATCTATAATATTGCTTTCTCCAGTGAAAAAATTGTTTAATCTGAATCAGGAGAGAAACATGCACAGACCAAGCACTGTTTACAAGCAAAAACATTCCAAAACAGTTCTTAAAAAATGTTTCAGTGGATTTTGATGTGAGAGGACAACAGGGTATGGACTTTTTCACTGGAGGAAGCAATGTTATTGATAGAGGACTTAGACAGAAGCAATATTTTGAAGTTAAAAAAACATTTTGAGGGATTTGTTTTTTTACAAACACGCAGCTTTTCACTTCACAAGACATTCATCGATGGACTGGAGTTGTGTGGATTATTGTGATGTTTTTATCAGCTGTTTGGACTCTCATTCTGATGGCACCCATTCACTGCAGAGGATCCATTGGTGAACAAGTGATGTAATGCTACCTTTCTACAAATCTGTTCTAATGAAGAAACAAACTCATCTACATTATGGATGGCTTAATGGTGAGTACATTTTCAGCAAATTTTCATTTTTGGTTGAATTATTCCTTTAAATTGCTTCAATGTATTTAACTACTTTCGCAAAAGGAATGACTGTGATTTAAGTACTTGTAAATTTGTGATTTGGAAAGCTATACAATTTCAAAGCAGCTACATCAACACTGCTGAAGAATTCCAAAAAAATATGAGGATCAAAGTCTTGATGAATCATGAGTGCAAAATGTGTTTCCTGCAAATATACAAGATAAAAACAGCTAAATAATTCCTTTGTCGGGTCAACAAATGATATAATATTAATGGAATAATGCAAAACACAGTTTCATGATCAGTAAGAAATATTTATGGCCGATGAGTCTCCCCAATTCACCCACCATCAGAAAGTGCTGACAAAAATCTAATTTTGGATCCTGATGGGAAATCATAAGAAAAGAGCGTGCAAAATGGGACCAGGTGAAGAAGCGGCACTCTGTAAATAGAACATCAAGAGCAGGATTATGAAACGCATATTGCGACCGAAGATATTCTGAAAGAGCTGATGTCACAAAGCAGGGGAGAGAAAGATGAATGTAATTATAAACCAGGAGCTCTTTGAGGGATGCCACAATTACACCTCATCTCAACAAGCCCTGGATGAAAAGATCAGGTCAGTTTGTTACCGAGCAAAATGGCATAAAGAGAGAAAATCTCCTCAACATCATCATGAGGTTTTTAACCTCATTATCACAGCACATTATCCTAACCACTTGAAGAGACACAGAAATGTGGCAAGCCGCCTGGAAATGGAGAATCTCTACCGGGAAGCGGCCCACAAAACACAGAGAGAGAGCATAACTGAAAGATGGAGGAAGACATGGTTGCCCATGGCAACAGAAGAGAGAAATCTATCTGACGCCTTTGGATCTTGGTGGAGGACACCGCGCTGGTGCCATTTGGCAAAGGGGGGGATCTCCTCGTCCTTTCTGCAGAGGAAGCACAGACGGATTTTAGCCAGCTCTAATCCTGTAAAACTCACTCTTCTTTTTCTCGTTCAAGTGCATACGGCACCCTCTTGGAGTTTGTTTCCTCCTTTCACGAGCGCCGGTTAGCCCAGCACGGAGCCACGGTGGGGAAAATAAGCACAGATGAGGCTGAGCCACGTCTGATTTAATTTAATTAACAGCAGTCCACTAGAGAAATGACATGTTGAAATGTAAATGTGCGTAGAGAGAGACAGAAAAGAAGGTGAGAGTTCAGGCCTGTAAGTATGTGAGAATGTGTCTCTACTGAATAAAAAGATACGTTTTTTTAGAGACTGTGGAGAAAGAAATAGATCTCTTTCAAAACCTAGTGTGCCGTCTACTTTGGCAGGATTTTAAAGCATCATATGCACACTCTTGACATGAAGACTGGTCCAAATGGTGGGCAGCAACCTTCCTGGATTCCTCATTGTGGCCAAGTTCTGGCAGCATCATATATGTAACCTGGAGTTATTATTGTTAACTAAAGCAATTAAAAGCATGTTTGATAACTGTTAAAATAAAGCTCAATACTGCTTTGTTGTTAACTAAAATAAGTTAAGCTGAAGCGCTTGGGGGAAAAAAAAAAAAAAAAAAAAAAAAAAAAAAAAAAAAACTGAACCAAAACAAAAAGTTACATAAAAACAAATTAAACCTAAATAGTAATAATTAAAAAAAAAAATAAAAAACAAAAATGAAAGCAGATCACAAAATTGTTAAAAAATTAACTAAAATTAAAATAAAAACTGATTATAAATATTATAATATTAGATATAATATCAGATTTATACTGTCCTGCACACTTATTTTTTTTGCACATTTTATTTTGTATTTTATTTTTTATTTCTACATTTATTTTTTACCTTTTATATTTATGTATATTCTTGTGTTTGTTTTGCATATAATTGCACGGTCCATGGAGCGGACCTGACTAACATTTCACTGCTGGTTATGCTCTGTATAACTGTGTATGTGACAAATAAAAATCTTGAAATCTAGATTTAAAACTTAAACTAATAGAAAACTAGAAAAATTGCCTTGGCAGCAACTAAAATGTTGAAGCACTAAAATTGCTATTTGGAAAAAAACAAAACAAAAAGGAACTAAACCTAAGTGAAATTAATATAAATTAATCCTAAGTTCTAAAATACTACTACTAATTTATAATATTACAAATGATAAAAATGTATTATAATAAAATGACAAAAAAACAAAAACAAATGACTAATTAAACTAAATAAATGAAAACAAAATGAACTGAATCAAACTAAACTGAAAACACAAAAGCTAAACTACTAAAATACTAAACTATAATAATAATAATAAACTAAGCTAAATTATAATAGTATATTGTCACAATACCAGGAGTCAAGGAAGCCAAGAACGAGGAGACGAGGAGTTCACAAAATGAGAGTCTTTAATATCCAACAGGGTAACTTAGAGCACAGGCAGGGAAGATATTCACGGAAGACGTCTAAGGACCGACAAACACTAACTGAAAGGACTGGGGCTTTTAAAGACAGGACAATCAGGGAGGAAGACGAGACACACCTGGAATCAAATTAACCATCAAGGGGAGACAGAAACTGGGTCACAAGGAACACATGGGGAGCAAAACATACACAGACAGGTCCATAATCCTGACATAACGCCCCCTCCCGGAAGGTGCATCCTCGCACCGTAATAACATCCAAAGGGGAGGGGCGGGCGGGAACTAAGGAGGCGGCTCAGGAGGAGGACGGACACCCGGGAGGGGGCCGGCTGACAGAGACCAGGGAGGTGATGGAGGGAGGAGACAGGAGGGACCCGGAGCAGGAGGCGCCCAGCTGGACCCAGGCCACAGCCGTGATGCCCCACGGTGGAGCCGACGGGGGGAGGAGCCATGGAGGAGGGATGGCCGCCGACTCCAGGGGCCCGACCAACGGCGGCGGAGCAGGTGGTGGAGGAGCCCGAGGCAGAGACGGAGAGCCAACGAGCCAGGGGGATGCCGAGGATCCGGGGGGCCAGGGTGGAGCCGAGGGCTCTGGCAACCGAGGCGGAGATCCGCGGCGGAGCCGGAGTGACTGAGGACCCAGGTGGAGCTGACGGGAGGAAGGAGCCCAACGGAGGCGGTGGGATGGAGCGACGAGGCGCAGCCAGAGGAGAGGAGTCCCGAGGCGATGGCGAGTCGACGCCCGACCAAGGCGGAGCCGGAGGGACGAGGGAGCCCGGTGGAGCTGGTGGATCGATGGATGACAGTGGAGGTGAGGGAGCTAGGAGCCGAGGTGGAGCCACTGTGTCTACGGGCCGAGGCGCAGTCCGGGCCTCGGAGGCTGGAGGCGGAGGTGAAGGATACTCCAGCCCCGGCGATGCTGGAGGATGGCAGACCCGAGGGGCTCGCACCGTACAGATGGAGGGCTGAGGGCAAGCGGAGGGGCTAGCAGACGACAGCGGTGGAGGAGGCAGGAGAGGGTGGGAGGGAGGGAATTTTCGAGGAGTGGGCACTGGAGGGCACTTTCAGGGAGTGGGCACTGGAGGATCTGAAGCCCCCCTCAGGGCTGGACAAGGGAACCAAGGATGAAGGAGGGCTGGACGGGACCAGCAGGAATGACGGAGAGAGGAGAGGGGGCAGTTCGATCTCCAGATCAGTGTCCCAGTCTATCAGATCCCCCTCCAAATCCAGCAGCCCCAGATGTATAATCAGCTCACCCTCAGCCGCGGTTCCGGTGGGCGGAGCTCCACTCCGTGCTCACAGCGTCTACGGCTGGCTCCCTTGTGGTGGGCACTGTCGCCGGCTCTCGCACCCGATCTGACGGGTTGGGCTCAACTTCCAGGACGATCTTCTGCTCAGTCGCTCGGCTTTGCGCTGGCTCGCAGAGGGAAATGACTCTGTCATCGGTGGGCTCGGGCTGATGCTCTGCACCACGGGGAGATGGTGGGCTTGGCTCTGGGTGTGGAGTGGATCTGGCGAGATCATCCACAGGGCAGATGGTGAGCGGCGATCCATTTCTCGCCAGAGTCCACTCCACGAAGGCGGCAATTTCCGCTCGTGGACCATCTTCGGACGACAGTGCTCTGCACGCAGCGTTCAGGCTAGCGTCATAGAGCGTGTCGTCCGGGTAGCTGGTGAGTTCCGCGAGGACCAGACACAGTCTGGTATGAAGCCAGGAACGAGGAGACGAGGAGTTCACAAAATGAGAGTCTTTAATATCCAACAGGGTAACTTAGAGCACAGGCAGGGAAGACATTCACGGAAGACATCTAAGAACTGACAAACACTAACTGAAAGGACTGGAGCTTTTAAAAACAGGACAATAAGACGAGACACACCTGGAATCAAATTAACAATCAACGTGATGGAGAAACTGGGTCACAGGGAACACATGGGGAGCAAAACACACACAAAACAGTCCACAATCCTGACATATATACATAATAGCTAAATAAAACTCCTGCAAGAGATTTGCAGTACAAAAAAAAAAAAAAAAAAAATAATAATTCCAAGATGGTGGTTGAGTTGAGAGAGAAATGTTAATATATTTAATTCAATACTGATGAAAAAAGGTAAAAAATAAATAAAAAACACTATGTGTGCTATGCATTGTTCTTATTAGTGTGTTGTTAGCTTAGCAGCATGCTAATGTCAGTAACTATTGGAACCAATTGTAGGTTCAAATATAGTTTAGCTTGTGTAAAGTGTTCCAAACAGTTGCTTATGAGGTTCCATTTTATTGAGGATTTTGCCTATATAGGCTGTATATAGTGAGGCAGCTCATTAGGTTTTGTAACAGAGCTAACGTGTGTGTCCGAGCCGCAGTCTGTGCACTGTGAAGATGTTAATTAAAGCGTGAAGATGACGATCGGTCACAGGAGGTCACAGGAGATGCAGTGATTCCAGAACACACACTGGCTCCGTTCCAAACCCCAGTGAGCTTCTCTGCTGTCTACTATTTAAATAAGCAGACGCTTTATAAGACAGCATCATAATCAAAATCAAACCCCATGAGAGGCTGAAATAAAATGCTCTACAAATCCAGTAAGTCCATTGACACTTACTTAAAAATAACAGTCCCTTTACTAGCATTGATAGTTCCATGAAGAACCTTTGATATCCATGAAAGTGGAAAGTGGAAAGAGTTGGGAGTGTGCATGATGCCTAAAAATGTTGTCTAGATAGACAGCTCCCTAGGGTTTGGAACAGAGCTAATGATTATAGCAACACTACGCTTGACACAAAGATTCTCATTAAGAAGCCTAACCTCACCCTGACCTGAAGAACAGAACATGTAATAACAGGAGAAAGACAATCATTTTTTTTTACACATCATTTAATGAAGACAAAGAAACAGCCCTCTGAGACATGACTATATGGAGTCTGTTTGAAAAGGGGAGTGACTCAGCAATAAAATATCTATTGAAAACTGTCTTCAAACACAATGTTATGTTTTCAACAGTATTCAATCAATTATACTGAAAAACAAAATTCTAACTCAATATTTAATATTTTTGTCTTGTTTTCTTTTATAATTATCTAAAAATTCTTAAATCAAGACACATTCACACAAAATCAAATCTTGTTTTCTGAAAAATGTATCAAAATTAAGTCAGTTTATGGTAAGGGGTAAGTGGGGTAAGAATCATGTTGTTTGTATTAAGTTTATTATTCTTACCCCATTGACATCTATTTTTTTAATTAACACTTTAAAATAAGGCCCCATTTAAGTTAACTAATTCATTAACTAACATTAACTAAGAATGAGCAAGACATTTGCTACAATATTTATGAATCTATGGTAACATTATTTAATAAAAGTACAACTATTCATTGTTAGTTCATGTTAGCTCAGATTCATTAAATAATATTAAAAGGCACAACATTTGATACTTGATTTTAATAACTTATTAGTACCTACCTTTTATATGAATTTGTTCTTACATAAAACTACTGCATTTAAATAATCTTAATAATATATTAGTAAATGCTGAAATTGACATTAACCAAGATTAATAAATGCTTTAGAAGTATTTTTCATTGTTAGTTAACGTTAAATAATGCATTTAACTAATATTAACAAATGGAATTTGTTAATTTTTTTCCTTTCAAGCATAAACTCACTTAATTTTGATGCATTTTTCAGAAATTAAAACAGGATTTATTCTTGCTTTCTCAAGTAAATGTATCTTGATTTAAGAATGTTTGGATATTTGCATTGGAAAACAAGACAAAAATACTAAGTAAGAAATTTTTTTGCAGTGTGAAAATAACAAATTATTGTGGTATCAACTATTTCAGATTCTATTTCCATCACTAAAAGAAAATGAACTGTGGTTGGTCGCTTTTACATGTTTATCAAACAATCTCTTCATATCTAAGTGGGTGTTTTTTGGCCATAATAAGCTGCTATGTAGACTAGACTTTATGCAGACATTCAAAAGTCTGATTACGGCCGGCCTACACATACAAACACAAAGGCACTGCAAATGATGACAGATCTGCACCCCTAATTACCGCTAGCGAGCGTGTGTCGCTCTCTCCCACCGCAACCATGATGCTGATCATCATGGTGATTCTGCCTGGGATCCAGATGTCTCATCTTCTAAGCACGATGTCACTGACAGTATGCCAACATTATTTGATCTTTCCCCTTCTCTCTCTCATAGGGGAAACCCAGACTCTTTGATGAAACTATCGCCATCAAGCATGTTCGCCAGTAATGACCTCACAAAAACACACAGATCTCAGCGTGTAAACATTACGATGTACAGAAAAGAGGTGAACAAAACTGAGAGAGGGGCGATTTTGTGATTAAAGCAGTAGTTCACCAAAAAAATAAACAAAAGAATGTGATCAACTCACCCTCATGTTGTCCCAAACCTGCACGAATGTCTGTGGTCCTTTCTTGTCATTTTGTGCATTCAATTACATTTTACCATTAAGGTTTCAAAAGACATTAGGGTGAGTGAATAATAACATAATTATCATTTTTGGGTGAACTAGACCTTTAACAATTGCTTTGTGCAAGTGAACAACATTAAAAAGGTCAAGGGCACATTAAAATAAAATAAAATAAAATAAAATAAAATAAAATAAAATAAAATATGAAATGAAATGAAATAAAATAAAATAAAAAAAGTTTATTTATTTTAATATATTAAATTAAACATATTTTATAAGTTAAGAAAACTAAGCATGATTTAAGGGACCATTAAAGGGTTAGTTTACCCAAAAATGTACATTCTGTCATCATTTACTGCACCCTCATGTTGTTCAAACCTGACTTTCTGTGGAACAGAAAACTGTTGAGATGAAATGTTTGGACCCCACTGACTTTCACTGCATGCGCAAAACAATACATTTTTCAAAATATATTCTTTCACATTCCAAAAGTCCTACAGTTTTGGATCGACATCAGGGTTTTCATTTTTGGGGCGAGCAATTCCTTTAAGATCTGTTGCATTGTGACATTATTTTCATGATAATTAAGCACATTTCCCCCTCATTATTCTCATTACTCTAATGCATCTGGACATTTTATTGACAAAGTTTTTTTTGTAATTCTCATTATCCTCAATGGAACTTCTCATTAGATTCTCATTAATGTAACACTGTTTGATTTTCATGAAAATAATGTCATAAAATCTTAATGGTCCTAAGAATAGGCTTCATGTTCTTTAAGCAAAATATTATTCCACATATTTCGTTTCCTGATTTTTTGGGTGAAATATGACCAGGAAAGAAGATTCACTCATTGATGTACTAATGTGTATTTGTTGTGTATTTGTTGCTGAATAACACATTGGTGTCACGCACCCTAACATCATGTTTAAGTGCCCACCTGACATTGTGCCTTCTGACTGCACTTGGTTTTTGTAAACACACCCCTTCATTGCATCATTAGTCAATGCGAACACACACATACACAAACCTGGAGTGGTTTTACTCTAAGTGGTTTCCCAGCCTGTGGCCGCAAGGAAGAACAGTATTAAAAAATCCTTCAGATATTACGAACACTCAAGTGTGCAAAATGTAGTGCACACTCAAGTGTGGCAGATGACCCAATTTCTTTCACACTAGACGGCATGTTCACGCTGTTGTAATGAATGATTAATCTCACATCACAGGATGGAGACTTACAAGAGCCTCGGGAGAAAAGCCCCAAAGGCTCATGCATGTGTGTTTTAATGCACACATTCACGTGTGTTTGTCTGAGCAAGTCATCGGTACCGGGTTTGAATACATCCACTTGCTATGGGTGATGTAAACAGAGCTTAACAAATGGGTCTGAGCAGAAGACACCAATCCCGCAGGACACGACAAGCAAAGACATTGCTCGTCAGGGGAATACTGTCTTAGGAAATGAAATGGAAACAGTTATCAAGTATATCTGAGCTTAATGAATAGCATTAAGACTCCTCTCATTACCTTCATGCCCTCACAACATAAGAAAGATCGCTGATACGATTTGATTCAATTCAGGCTTATATGTGTATCCACTTTCACTATTCAATTCATTACAAAAGCAGCGTGTTCAGCAAGATTATCTTAAAACCGTTGCTTTTCAATGACAGTAGTTAACTTCGAATTGACAGACAAGATAGTTTAAAGGAGACCTATTATGCCCCTTTTTACAATATGTAATATAAGTCTCAGGTGTCCCTAGAATGTGTCTGTGAAGTTTCAGCTCAAAATACCAAACAGATCATTTATTATATCATTTTGAAAATGCCTATTTTGAGTGGAAGCAGAAACAGGCTGTTTTCGTGCATGTCTCTTTAAATGTCAATGAGCTGCTGCTCCCCACCCCCTTTTCCAGAATAAGGCTGCGCCTTTACAGCTCATTCTTCAGATACTCTGGTAAAAAACATCTGTTTAGTTTTGATTATCATGTCTATCGACCTATATTAGCTTAAACTTCTCATATACAGTTTTCTGAACGCACACGTCGGAGGCATGTGCACAGAAAGCGGCTGTCACACGGCATGTGAGTACTTCTCTTTCTTGTCTTATTGCACTTAAACCGTCAAATACACACAAGTTTATGTTAAAAACACAAACTATCTGTGAAGGTAAACAGCTGGGAAAGAAATCACATGTTTATATTAGATCCGTGTGGCAGCAGCGTAATATACAGTAAATAAATCAATAAATCCACTGCTCTCTTGTCTCCTCTGAGGCTGGGACTCTAAATAGTGCTCAATAGAACACTAAAAAGTCATATTTTCATGATATGTCACCTTTAATCTAAAATCTGCTATAGCATCCCTGGTGGCAATGCCGAGAATGCATTTGACTGAATGAATACTTTTATTCAGCAAGAATGCATTAAATTGATCAAAAGTGACAATAAAAACATTTATAATGTTACTCTATCTATCTATCTATCTATCTATCTATCTATCTATCTATCTATCTATCTGTCTGTCTGTCTGTCTGTCTATCTATCTATCTAAAATCCTGAAAAGTGTATCATGGTTACCACAAAAATATGAAGCAACTGTTTTCTGAACTGATTTCTGAATAAGAAAATTCAGCTTTGCTATCACTGGAAAAAATTACATTTTAAAATACATTAAAATAGAAAACAGTTATTTTAAATTGTACTAATATTTAACAATATTACTGTTTTTACTGTGTCTTTGACCAAATGAATGCATCCTTGGTGAGCATAAGAGACTTCTTTCAAAAGCATAAAACATCTAACTTTTGAACAGCAGTGTATATTAGTTATATATCTGCCATCAACCACACTGTTATCAGTAACCATATTTTAATATTCCCATATGTGTTGACCATTACTGTTGTGCAAGAATAAAATCCAGAATGTCTTTAATTTCTTAAAAGCTGTGAGTATGCTATCCATTTGTAAAGATAATGTTGTAAACATGATATGAAGTGTGTCTTATGGGTGGTGTTGTTGTACAGTCCCTTTCTGTGCTCAACTGAAGTGAAATATCTTGTACAAGCTCTGGCCTCGATCTCACCCCATGTTGACGATATGTTCGCTTTACTGAGCTACCAAATGCCAACACACAAGAAATGTCACTGCAAACCAAAGACGTGCATGAGAGAGAGAGAGAGAGAGAGAGAGAGAGAAAGACAGCGAGAGCGAACCACAGGAAGTGACAGGCAGGGTTTGTTGAGTCTTGCCCAGAGACGGTGTTAAAGCACACAGCAGATTTAACTGAACAGAACGAATGTGTGCTTGATAAGCTATGATAGAAAGAAGAACAAATCTGCCGTAACATCAGACAATCCTTCAAAATCATCCTTGTATACATATCCAACGTGTCTGTTCAGTCACTGCGGCTTTCAGAGCTTTTGTTTAAGGACAAACTTAACCAAAAATGTAACTTCTGTCATCATTTACTTACTGTCATGTTGTTTCAAATACATCCAATTGACTTTGGAAGCAACCTTAAATAATCTTTACTTTTTTTTTTCTTCCATATAATGAAACCATATCTATCAATCTGTAAGTGTCTGACTCACCAGTGCTGGATCTGATGGTTTCGTTCCCTACGGTTTGTCCCAGAAGGTCATACTGGTTTAATCTAGAGCTTTCCTCTTCTACCACCACAGAGTTGGATGCGTTCTTTGTCCAGGTGTATGTCACTTCTGTCGTTGTGTAAGCATCTGTAGGAAGGATTTCAGTCGGGCCACAATTAAAACTTTGCAGATGATTGTTTGACATTTTAAACCAATCAGTACAAGAAAGACATTCCATGCTGTTACTCACAGCTGCCGAATTTGAGAGGACAGGAGTGGAAGTCCATGGGGAAATCTTCAAGATGCATCGGACACTCAGCGTGCACCGTCAACCTGCGATTTACATTCACAAACACAACAAAAGCAGACATTTTATGCAATTACCATCACTAGCAGGACTGGGTGATTCTACATAGTTTAGAAATGAATAGAAATTAATTATTCGGCAAGGACACGTTAAATTGATCAAAAGTGACAGTAAAGATATTTATACAGTTAAAAACGACTTATATTTCGAATAAATGCTGTGCGTTTGAACTTTCCATTCATCAAAGAAACCTTGAAAAAAAAAATCACAATTTCCACAAATTATTAAGCAGCACAACTGTTTTCAACATTGCTAATAATTAGAAATGTGTCTTGAGCAGCAAATTAGCAAATTAGAATGATTTCTGAAGACTCATGTGACACTGAAGACAGGAGTAATGATGCTGAATGATATGAAATGGATATTTCAAAGAGTAATATAGTGTTATATATTATACTGTACTGTATTTTTTTATGAAATCTATCTAAAAATATCTATCAAAACCTAAAACCAGCTATAATCTAGTAAAATATATTTAAGTCATGTTCTCCACACTGTTTTCACTTAATGAGGAAGATTATTTATTTATTTTTATTTGTGCACCATGTTGTAAAAAATGCCCCAGGGGATTTCTGTCCACATTTTTGAGTAATGATGCAAAAAACAAATCTTTGAATCTGAGTTTCAAATTGATTCAGTGCCACAGACAGTTTGAACTGATTCACAAAAATAAATGGAATGGAATGGTCCCACTTTATATTAGGTGGCCTTAACTACTATGTACTTACATTTAAATTAATCATTTGATACAATGCACTTATTGTGTATGTACATGTTTTTACATTGTACTTATATTTTTTAAAAATACCTATATGTAATTACATCTGTAATTCATTTCTGTAATTACATTTATAATTACACTGTTGACCCATCCCTTACACCTTAACCCAACCTTAAACCTACCCATACCACCAAACCTATCCCTAACCTTACCCGTATCCCACCTCAATAGCACAAGAAGTGTTTTGCAATATAATATTGGTGTGATATAAAATTGGTGTGACCAATGTAATTTTACAACTCAATTTTAATATTTTTTTTTTATCACTCTCATACTTTTAAAACGGGTATTTAGCTCTTTAGAAAATTGAATGGCAAAATAAAAACAGCATTAAAATCACTGCGATATTCAAAATGCTGCTTAATTCTATATTAGCAATAATATTGTGAATATTCAATAGATCGACAGTCCCTTTTTACTAGTAGTTGTATAAATGCAAGTTCATTTTCACATCCATTTCTCCTCTATTTCACTCTGTCTGCTGCTTTCTCTTTCTCAGTCTCTCTCTCAGTTTGTCTCCTTTTTTCTTCCTGCGCTTCATGGCTGAGTCAGGCTCTCATTGATTTGGCAGCGGCGAGGAGCATTTGTGCTCACAGGAAGAGGGAGCGAGAGAACGATTTAGAAGAGAGAAAAAAGCAAAAGAAAATTGAGAGGGTACGTGTCATGATGTGTTCTGGAGCGGTGTCGGGATGAACAGAGGCGAGAGCGAGTCATTATGAAAGGCCGTGTTGTTTGAGGCTTGTGTACACGACACACGACAATATATCACAGATTCTGCTCTTCATCTGCAGGTAATTAAGGAGATTGATGATGATGTTCACAGACTCTTGAATATGTTGATTATAATGAGAACCGTGCTTTACTAAGAGAAAGTCACTGGTTTCAATGAAATTGGCTCTTACAAAAGTGCATGTCACATTTCTGCAAAGAGATGAAACATCTTAATTAGTGGCTAAATCAATACGGCCGCCCGTCATACTGTGGGAGCTGGTGAGGAATGAATTATTCTAATTCTTGGGAATACAAGGTGATTCAGGGATTTACACGAGGAATGACTCCATTTGCCACCCACAATATGAGCTAAACGGATCGTCCACCAAAAATATAAATTCTGATAACATTATGTGAAGAATAGATCAAAATTAAAGTCATTATTCACTGAAAAATCACTGGAGGGCAAGATTTCTTCAGTTTGAGTATGTTCCTCATACAAAAAAAAAAGAAAAAAAAAGAAAAAAAGAAAACTTGGATTATAGTTCACAAGGTCATAGACCATATCTATTTTTTGACAGTGTGAACAGACAATATGACCATAAATTATATATTTTTAAGGCTGACCTAACTGTAGGATGTAATTTTATGGTAATATTACCGATTAATATTGAGTAATATTATCAGATGAGAACAAAACTTGAACAGAATTGAGCTGGATAATGATAAAATTATCATAATATTATAATATTATTATTAGCGTAAACACAGATTTGTTTCTTTTAAACAATAAGTACATCTCACTGCAGTTTCCAACAGAAATGAACACTAGAGGCGGTAAAACATTGAGCACTTGTAATTGTTTTCGTACACAGTTATGATTACAGCTCCATATGTTTTGCTTTCCGGACGTAAAGAGCTTGCTCAGTCAGCACAGAATTGGACTTAGGATGCGGAATCCTTGAGTACGAATCCCGACAAAAACATGACTCACAATGAAAGTGCTGAAAGATGAGAGATTGAAAAACATGCTTACGATTGCGTTTTTACATCACATTCACTTTTGTTCATACTATTGGGTAAGTTTAGGTGTAGCGCAGATGTTACGTTATTTTAAAATGTCACAGAGCATTAGACTTATAGCGCCACTCAGTGGTCATTTCTATTCAGAACTGCGGTGACACGTACAAAACCAACATCACATAAAATGTACCATATGTATGTTCATCGGTTCCGAGGGAAAAAACAAACACTCTTTTAGCGCCACTCAGTGGACATTTCACATCGAATATGTCATGAAACGTACATGGTGGTCGAATTCGCGTCTTGCGAAAAAGTTCCCAGAGGTATGTTTTCTTCATGAGATCAGGTTGGTTTTGAGGGTGAGTATATGCTACTTTTGTATTTTTTTAAAGTGAACTATCCCTTTAAAATTTGAAAGACAATCTGATATTTTTACAGTAGGGGTTGATATTCATGGTTTAAAAGACAATTAATATTCAGTAATATTATCGATTTAACAGCACTGAAACTATCAGATGAGAACAACATTTTCAACTTAAAATTTTAAAGGGATAGTTCACAACTTTTTGCGAGCAAGGAAAACAGAATCAGAATCAGAATTAGCTTTATTCGCCAAGTATGCGCAAACACACAAGGAATTTGTTGTGTTTTTTTTAAGGAGCTCAAAACAGCTTTGTAAAATTATGGTTGAACCACTCATGTCACATGGACCGATGTCCTTACTACGTTTCTGGGTCTAGGAACGTTTCAGTTGCGTTGATGTCTATGGAGGGTCAGAAAGCGCTCAGATTTCATCAGAATTATCTTTAATTTGTGTTCAGAAGATGAATGAAGATCTTACAGTTTGGAACGACATGAAGGTGAGTAATTAATGACAGAATTTTCATTTTTGGGTGAATTATAGCTTTAAAAGCACAGCACTTTCCAAATGATGTTATGTGTGGTAGCTTTTGAAATTTTGAAAGCACTTAGTACAAATAACACCTTGCTTACCTCATGGTGTACAGCAGGGTGCCGTCATCTTGGATCCGCAGCAGTTTGTTGGGCATGGTCATGTTGTGCGCGACAGATTTCTTCCCGTTGTGAAAGAATGTGTCTGGAGTCCAGATCTTACTGGCCATCAGGTTGTTCAAACGCAGAATGTTCATTGGTCCCTCAAACTTCAGCCGCTCATCCTTCCAGCTCTGCCTGAAGAAGACGTCGATGGTGTACTCCTGCAAAAAGAAGAACATTTTAGACACATTTTGAGGTTCTGTTGGATGTTTTCTGTCAGTAAGGGCTTGGATGGTGTTTTGTTTGTGATAACTGAGGACACAATACCCTCTTACAGTGACTGACTGGTAGTGAATTTGCTGTTGTGTTATTGTAACAATCAATTGGACAACCTGAGTTTGTGTTAAGCAAAGCCTGTGAATGCAATTCAAATTCAAGCATTTTGTAACCCTCAAATGACCTGTAGTGTAACATTTTCTATCCACTTATTTTTGCTCTGGTGGATAAACACAGTTTGCCAGCTGATTTGCAAATGGAGTTTACTGCATTTGAGACTCAAGCTCTGTAGGGGAGAGTCAATCGCTCAAACCTTTAACTAGTGCTGAGGGTGATCAGATCCCACTCACGGCTCCATAAGAGAGATTGTGCTGCCCAGAGATACCATTATGAAGCTCATCACGGCTGGTAGAACAGGGAACACTTTTTAAATGCTTTGAAGAAAGATTACGAAAGGGTTTTGGCTTTAGATTGGGAGGTGAAAAGGTAACAGAGTTCTAACCAACAACCAACAAGTTTCCAGCAACAGGCAGTTTGGCCACAGTGAATGTGAAACTGCTGTAACACAATCACAGCCAAGACAGACATATTTCTGTAAAACTGTAAAGTGCTTTGTACTCAATCATTTCTATATGGTATTAGTACGTCATATGGATGCTTGCAGCAGTGCTGACAGTATCTGTTTCTTGTTCATAAGTTGTTTGTGGTGGGTTATTTTTGTTTCAATGTTTTGAAAAATGTAATGAAAAACAAAATCATGAAAAAAAAAACATAGATGTTTAATATATGGATAAGTGGAATGGAATTTTGCACCAATAAGATTTCACAGTGGATAGGACACTTCAAAAAGCTGATCTGGCATTTAAAATGGTTATTATAGCTAGCTCAAGAATAAAAGCAGTCTGACTAGAATCAGTTCCTGATTTAAAACCAGTGCTAGACTAAATTAAATCAGTTCTACATTGAAAGTTCCAGTCTAAGAGTTCTTGTTTAAAGCAGCTGCAGACTGAAGTGTCACACTGCAAGCAGTTACAGAGAAGCACTGCGACAGAAGTTTTATGACTGCTCAGACAGTGTCCGAACACTGCAGGGACTGTAGCCAGATTCCTTTCGCCACTGCAGGTGCTTTTTTTTTTTTTTGATGGATGTACAGGTCATTCTCTGGCACGTCTCTCGGATCTGGATGTTTCGTCCAGTCAGCATTCTGCGATGGTTATGACCATCTAATTTCATTCAAGGGGCTTGTATTGTCCCCGCTGAGGAGGGTTTATATGAACATCCATTAACAAGTAGAGATGATCCATGAAACCCCACCACCATGCAATCCCTGCACTCACATTATTAAACATACACCCACCACACACATACATACACACACACACACACACATCAGGGAGTAAGGGAAATAAAGATAAGTAGGTGGTGAGGCTAGGAGTGTTTCTGAGATTGCTTCACAGGTTCTGAGTATGCATTTACATTGGATTATTTGTAGACACATCATTTATGAGTGTGCATGTGTGTGTGTGTGTGTGTGTGTGTGTGTGTGTGTCTGAGATAACTGTTCTTTATTTAAAAATATTTTAAAATGTAATTTATTCCTGTGATGCAAAGCTGAATTTACAGCATCATTACTTCAGTGTTCAGTGTCACATGATCCTTCAAAAATCATTCTAATATGTTGATTTGCTGCTCAAGAAAAAAAAAAAAACTTATTATCAATGCTGAAAACAGATGTGCTGCTTCATATTTTTAATGGAAACTGTGATACATTTTTTTTCAGGATTATTTGATCAATAGAAAGTTCAAAAGAACAGCATTTATGTGAAATATATCTTTTGTAACAATATAAATATGTCTTTACTTTCACTTTTGATCAATTTAATGCATCCTTGCTAAATAAAAATTTTCATTACATTTTTTTTCTTTTCTTTCCATTTCCATTAAAAAAAATATTTGAATGGTAATGTATGTAATGTAAGGATTGAAATCATAAGAAATATAACATTGCAGTGATTCCGTTAATGATACTTTTAAGGAAGCTACTGGTCCTCACTGCATGCTCAATAAAAATACAAAAACAAAGCCATTTGTTATAAAAAAAGCAGTTCATGACTAAAACCTTTCTATACTGAAAGCAGGCCTAGAATAAATGCACATATAAACTAAAATGAAAGCATTTTAAGAATGAAAGCAGCCTGACTCAAAACAAGGAGTTCTAATGCTAAAGGAGTTCTGGACTGCAGACAAAAGCACTGCGACACAAGCCTGAACTTTTATTACTGCTCAGACACCATCAGAACACTGCAGTGACTGTAGCCAGATTCATTAAAGATGTGTTGTCTACTTTGTATTGTCTTAGACTTTGCTCTGCTAAATTATACTTTCTCTAATCCCATTCAATTACGACTCCAAACACAAAGTGCATGTAAAATATTACTTACTTTGCTGTGGTACTACTACTAAATCCTTGGGATTTTAGATCAAGCTACATTGCACTGCTGTTGTTTAACACAAATATCAGTCCAGCAGTGACTCGGACACATTTCTGAGCATTCAAGTCAATTAGGGGATTTAAAAGTTTTTTTGTTTTTGTTTAGTAAGAGATTTAAAGGCATAGTTCACCCAAAAATGAAAATTCTGTCATTAATTACTCCCCCTCATGTCGTTCCAAACCCGTAAGACCTTCGTTCATCTTCAGAACACAAAGATATTGTGGATGAAATCTGAGAACTTTCTGACCCTGCATAGACAGCAATGCAACTGACATGTTCAAGGCCCAGAAAGGTAGTAAGGACATCATTAAAATAGTCCATGTGACATCGGTGGTTCAACCGTAATTTTATGAAACTTTGAGATTACTTTTTGTGCGCAAAGAAAACAAAAATAACATCTTTATTCAATAATTTCTTCTCTTCCATGTCAGTGAATGTCAGGCATTCATGAGAGTACCACAACGCAAGCGTAGCTTCATAAAATTACGGTTGAACCACTGATGTCACATGGACTATTTTAACGATGTCCTTACTACCTTTCTGGGTCTTGAACGTGTCAGTTGTGTTGCTGTCTATGCAGAGTCAGAAAGCTCTCAGATTTCATCAAAAATATCTTACTTTGTGTTTCAAAGACGAACGAAGGTCTTATGGGCTTGGAATGACTCAAGGGTGAGTAATTAATGACAGAATTTAAATTTTTGGGTGAACCATCCCTTTAAATTTTAGTCATTTTTAAATGTTGGTCAGTTTGGTTCTATTATCAGCTGATTATTGTATCCATTTGGATATTTAAATATCAGTTGGTTTTGTTCTATTAAGAGTTTCAAATTGAAGTTTATTATTATTATTATTATTATTATTATTATTATTATTATTATTAAGTTGATTATTGTCCTAAAAGATTTAATTATTGGTTAGTTTAGATAAATATCAGTTGGTTTTGTTCCATTAAAAGTTTGAAATATTGGTTGCTTTTGTTCCATTAAAAAATGTAAATGTTGTATTAGGTGATGATTTGCGAAAAGTTTTAATGACAATATCATTGGATGTTGCGTCTGAAAAGTCTGAAAGGTCTTTAATGTAAAGAAAAACATTCTGTCCCAGAATTAAAAAAAAAAAAAGGATTTCTAGACTTAAGTGTGTGTGTGTTTGTAAGTGCAGTGTGACAGCAGATATCAGTTCAGCTGAATCTCGGCTGTCCTCCTCTCACCCCAGCCGTATACGGAGACTCCTGGGGCCATAGGGCAGTACAGGGGCCAAACAAATACTACTCCCCCTCTAACCTCCCTCTCCACTTTCCTTGTTGTCCTTCCATCTCAGTTGCCTCCTATTCCATACCGTCTGCTCCATGGCTCAGAGGCACACAGCATTAATAGACATGATGACCTTCTGTGCTGGTGTGTGTATGTGTGTGTGTGTGTGTGTGTGTGTGTGTGTTTGTGCATTGTGGCTTTGTTTAGCCCAGATAAAGCAGCACCGGAGGCTCAGTTCAGAGCGGGTTTATCAGGATACAGAACCACCAGGTTCACCCTCATCCATCACAACTGGACATCTCACATGAGGATGATGTTGGTTAAAGATTCCCAGTGCTACCCACAAGTCATATCTGTCACCGCACTGGCTGACAGAAACTAATGATTATAAAGAGAAGGAGGCATGATGGAAAAAGAGAGATGCTGGATCCCATAGGAAAGAGAAACCATAAATGAAATCTCTTAAACCTACTGTATCATATTTGATACCCAAAGGCCTCTAAATGATCAATATGATAAAAACTTTGCGGGAAAAACTTTTACACAATCTACTACATGCCTTCTGTCATCTGATTGATAGTTTATACTTTTTTAGCAAGTAAAAGACCTTTTAGTATAATTGTAAAAATGTTCCCTTTCAGGTCGTGGTTCATGTGTCTTTATGCTGTGAAATCTCTACTGATCTTTATAAAAGAAATGTTAGAATAACTCTTATAGTTACAGTGGTATTATTTCATGATGAACAATTACTGGACTGAAACATGTTCATATTGAGATCTCTGACATATGATGGCAGACTTTGGTAAACAGACAAATCTGAGCACAGTTTCAGACACTGTTGAGGTCTTTTTTTCTCAGGAGAAACATGCAGAGCATTAAACTTCAGCAAATGTCTCTGTTTAATTTCATTTGAATTTACAGTGCAGTCTAGGAGAAACAATTGAGAAAGTTGTTGTTATAGTTAACTAAAACTAAAACCATAAAAAGCTTTGTTACTTGAAGTAAACAAATGTTACCTATGGAAGTCTGTTTCCCCCACTGAATTAAAAATAAAAAAGGTAATTGCAACTTTTGACTTTTCTTGCAATTGCGAGTTTACATCTCGCAATTCTGACTTTTTTCTTAGAATTGTGAGAACTTGCAAATCATAAAGTTGGAATTGTGGGATATAAACACACTTGTGAGAAATAAAATCAGAATTGCAAGATATAAACTCGCAATTGCAAACTGAAAAGTCAGAATTGCTGGAAATAAACACACTTGTGAGAAATAAAGTCAGAATTGCACGATATAAACTCGCAGTTGCAAATTATAAAGTCAGAATTGCGGGATTAAAACTCACGTGCAAGAAATAAAGTCAGAATTGCAAGATATAAAATCGCAATTGCGAGAAAAAAGTCAGAATTGTGAGATATAAACTCGCAATTCTTAAAACATATCAGTCTTTTTTTCCCCTCAGAATTGGACTCGCAATTGCGAGTTTATATCTCACAATTCTGTGATAAAAAAGTCAGAACTGTAAGAACTGTATGCAGAAATAAACTCGCATTTGCAAGAAAATTGCGACTTAATATCTCGCTATTCTGACTTTCTGACTGTGAGATAAAAAGTCACAACTACCTTTTTTTTATTTTTTTATTCAGTGGCGGAAACGGGCATCCATAGTGACCTGAAATTATATAAAATATATTTAAAAAACAAATGTATTTTTCCTTTAGCTAGTTCCCAGAGCAATATTTGCCATTTTAATTTAGTTTAACTGCCACTAAAATAACTAAAACTAAAATAAAACGGAATAAAAACTAGATAGATATATAAAAAAACAAAACAATAACAAAGAAAAATGACAAAAACAAAAAATTACAATCAAAATTAATGGAAAATATTAAAATAAAATAAATTCAAAATATTAAAAAAAGCTATGTTATACTTTAATAGTATGTTAATGATACCTAACACTGCCAAGACCAAATGATCTGAGAAACTCAAAAAACTCAAATAGCATTTTCTTGTAAAATGTACTCTAGTAATCTTTATTTACAACTTTGATTTTTTTTTTTATTACAGCACATGTTGTGTTTTTCGGTCTGTTTTTACTTCTCAGAAGGAGTTATAGGAGAAACATCTCAGACAATGTTGATTCTTGAAAGAAAAATCAGTCTTAAACGCAATTAAGTTTCCAAAAGCAACCCTTAATCAATAATATTTTCCTCCGGGAACAGGCAATTTTCTGCTGCTACCTGAAAAAGGTGTGATGTTCATTTGACATCGCTCTGCCGAATCCTTCTGTGAACGCTATGTGTGTCACCTACAATTTAAACAGAATTACCCTGGTACTGCTTCACTTATTCTAATAAACCCTCCCTAACCGATGTCAACCTGGCGGCAAACATGCTAACGCTCAGCAGCCACACCTACCTAACCTCTTCAGCTCATTACCCACCAGTCTTTTCACTCAGCTGTTTACCTGAGTGTCACACGGTTCCCAGCAGGGTCAGCTCTAATGAAGAGGGTTAGCATGGCCACAGGGCATTGAGAGAGAGACAGGCTGTCATTGTAAACCCACAGCGCAGAAAACTAAATCCACAGGCTTGTACTAACAGCTCAAAGCTGTTGCCGATAACAATGTGACCTCTGACTTGAAATGAAATCACAAAACAACAAGCAAACGATATTGTCACTTGTTTACTAGCTATTTACAAGCTAAGGAATCAAACTTGGACATGTTTTAGAGGACGCTACCCTCTCTGTAGCCATTTCTTCAAATTATTGACATGAATTATTCATCAGAGACAACTCTAAAGAAATCATAAATGGCTTTTCTTGAGATGTGTATACAACAGCTCTTGAGATGGAAACTCAGATCTCTACATAAGGAACAACTGTGCACAGAATGATGAAAAATGAAGCAAAAAACTAAATACTCTAAAAAGGGGGAAAGTTCAACATACAAATATTTTTCATTTATTTTATTATTATATATAACGCAATGATAAATGTATTTCATCAATGCATTTTAGCAATAAATGAAATATACACTATACCGTTCATCAATTTGGGGAAAAATTTACTTTTATACTTATCGAGGCTGCATTTATTTGATAAAAAATACAGTAAAAACAGTAAAATTGTGAAATATTATTACAATTTAAAATAACTGTTTTCTATTCAAGTATATTTTAAATTGTAATTTATTTCCATGATGCAAAGCTGAATTTTCAGCATCTTTCAAAAGTCTTCAGTGTCACATGATCCTTCAGAAATCATTCTAATATGCTGATTTTCTGCACAAGAAACATTTCTTCTTATTATCAATGTTGAAAACAGTTGCGCTGCTTAATATTTTTGTGAATACGTTCTTTGACAGCTCTTTTTTGAAGTAGAAATCTTTTGTAACATTATAAATTCCTTTACTGCCACTTTTGTTCAATTTAATGTGTCCTTGCTGATTAAAAGTATTAATTTCTTAAAAAAACCTTTGAAAGTTAACTTTCACTCTTTAAAATTACTTATACAATTATGTTAAGCAGTCACTACTTTGCTACTGCTTACTTACTCATAATTAAAATGAATTAAAATGAAATCTTACCAACTCCAAACTTTTGAACAGTAGTGTAGGTATATTTATAATATTTGAATTCTGGAACAGCCCTTGAATTAAAATGCTCTCTAGGTAGGAAGGTCACTAGGTTTCGAAGCAGAGCTGAGGTTGACACTGAAATGTGTATTTGCATGTTGAATTCATAATGAAAGCGTAATACGGAGAAGAGCTATGATTCAGTGAGGCAGAAGGAGTTCTTTTAAATAATTGATAGTGCAAAGATTTACGTGCAAAATGAGGAAGGACTATCTGCTACTACGCTGAGAGGGAATCTATTTCAAAAGGAGTGGGGAAAAAAAAAAATTGACCGTCAACTGTCAGAGCACTTGAAAAGAAAAAAGAGAGAGGGATGGTGTGGGAGAGGAGGATGATAAGCTCCGGGGAATGTGGAGAGGCAAAGAAATGGAACAATTTGTCTTTGAAAATGAAAAAAATATATCAAAGACTTAGACGTGCCTCTGTGAACTGCTCTCCCTCCTGCCAGACAGGGTCAGCACGTTAACGTGTGAAGACGTCGCTGTACAATGGTGAATGCCATGCATTGTATGTTTCAATATGGACTGCTGAAAAAAAAAAATTACAGAAGAGCAGACAGTGTTACATCGACTTGAGAATGGAGGGAGAGAGAAAAGAGTGAAGGGTGGATGAGCAAAAGCAAAGGAAGGAGGAAAGCGAGTGATAAAGGGATGGATGGAGGAAGAATGGTTTGTTTTCTTTGGTCTGAGGAGCAGAAGGTGTAGCATCTGGGTCTAATCTCAAAAACACAGGAGATCAGGGCTGAGACGCTCATACTGAGACACTGATGAGTGGACACATGGACGTACAGCACACACACACACACACAAATGTAGCCTGGTAACCATAGTTTCCAAACAAATAGCAAAACGAAAATATTAAACAAAATGAGAGGTGAAAAGCATTTTAAATTATGATTCTAAAAATGTGAAGTGGTGTAATCATCAATTAATCAAATATTTTTACAGAACTTTTGTAAACATCAGTCCTTATTTTTATAATCATTACATTTTATGACATTGCCATAATAATGAAAATATAATAATTAATCTGGTATTTAAAAAAAAAAGTAATGAAAAAAAAAACAGTCATGGGGTCTTCAAGGGTTCTCTTTGTGATGTAATTTCCTGTTTTAGGCCTTTCTTGTCATATGACAACAAAAGCATATATTTATTTTCCTGACAAAGGTTTGCAAATATTGATGGAAGCTTGTTTCTGCCACAAAAAAGGTAATTTTGACTTTTTATCTTATAATTCTGACTTTTTTCTCACAATTCTGAGTTTATATTTCACAATTCACACTTTTTGAAAAAAGTCAGATTTGTAAAGTATAAAGTCAGAATTGTGTGTTTATATCTCACAATTATGACTTTTCCCCCTCAGAATTATAAGAAATAAAGTCTGTATTGTCTGATAAAAATGTTTCAATTACCTTCATTTTTTAAAATTATGTGGCGGAAATGGGCTTCCACAAATATTAATATAATAAAACTATTAAAATTTTAAAGAAAAACTGCTTCATTGTTTTTATATAAATTTATTTGTATTTTTAGGAATAATAAGAAATTATGCCAAAAAACAGCCTTCAGACTTTTTTGCAGTATGAATCACCTACACTGTAACAAATAAAACAAATATTGAAGTATGTTTTACAATAAAATACTATTTCAGTCTTTCTACCTCAAAATTCCAGATTTAATTGAGTGCATTGCTGAATCTTTGTAATTATTTGTGAAATCTACTAGGAATTCCTGAGAAAAAAATAAAAAAAGTTTCTACATGATTATTTTTTAAATAATTTTTGATGTAAAAATGCATTTTAATTCTGAAATTGAAAACACGTTTATTACAATACGATTTATTCATTTCATTATCTTTAAGCACTGTATTTTTAATATTATGTAGTAACAGAAAAATGAGTATTACATCACTGACTGTACACACTACTGTGGTATTTTGCAGAAACTATACAATTCTGTAATGGAAAGCATGAAAAATCTAATACTGCAAAGCCAAGACTAGTGCAGCTGCATGCACTGATTGTTAATTTGCTTTGTTAGTTTGTTTGCAGCTGAATCAAAGTTTCATTTAATTTAATGGCTTTCGATTAAATTCCATTTGAAGCTCCAGGGTGGGCTGTTAAGTATGCGTATAACGTACATCACGTGCGAGTACAATCAAAACGCATTGTTAGCACACATATTCAATGCGGCTTACATGAGTCATACGTTATCTCCCCAGAACAAAAACTCCATTAAGAAGCTCCGAATCCATTGAGAAGTGTCAGAGTGACGGCGTGAGTCATCAGAGTCACAGGCACTAATTCACAGTGTCACGGATGCAGTCAGGTGGCAAAGCCTTTCATTTCCTGCCTCGCTTCCATCGGATATGAAACTCATCCGGGTCGCTGTGGGCCACTGGTTATTTAGCACTGACCGCTACCCCACACGGATCCGAACAGAGCTCACTGTCACAACTTGATATGTGTGGACATTAATACATTAGCAGTGGTGCTTTTCAAAAAATGACACCTGTACAGATGGCGGCCCTCCGTTAGGCAGCAGTTAGATAAAAGACTGATCAGCTGTTGTGTTATTCACATTTACATCTATGCATTTGGCAGGTGCTTTCCTGCAAAGCGACTTACATTCCACTCAAGGCGCATTCCCTGGAAATCAAACCCATGACCCAGCCATGATCTAATGTTTGAGCTGCGTTATGAGCCATCGCTAGACATGAAGCAGTCTAAGCCTCAGACGTCATGTCTATGGACTGTCTGACGCTCAATGCACACAAAAATAGATCCAATCTCAATGGCCGGCCTCTATGTGACTAAACACTGTAATTGCACTTTGACAGCCTAGAAAATGCTTTTCCTACATAGCAGAGCAAGCTTATTTGTCCGGATGGAATTCAGACCACAAAGGTTACACACATTTTGTCTAATTTCAACCAATGTTTAAAATAAATGAATACTTTAATTCAGTAAGGAAGCATTAAATTGATCAAAAGTGACAGTAAAGACATTTATGTTACAAAAGCTTTCTATTTCAAATAAATGTTGTTCTTTTGAACTTTGTATTCATCAAAGAATCTTTAATAATAATCATAATAAAAAGAAATAAGCAGTAAACCAGCATATTAGAACGATTTCTGAAGGATCATGTGACACTGAAGACTGGAGTAATGATGCTGAATATTCAGCTTTGATCACAGGAATAAATTACATTTGACAATATTTAAATAGAAAACTGTTATTAAAATAATAAATAATATTGTAAATTGTAATAATATTTTGTATGAATATTTCACAATATTACAGCTTTTACTGTATTTTTGATCAAAGAAATGCAACCTTTTGTACGCATAATTGACTTTACACTTTATTCTGTTTTCATTTTTAATTTTCTTTTTCTTTTTAGTAATTCTGTTTTATGTTTTTGTCATTTTTAATAGCTTTTTGTAAAATATGTCAATATAGTTTTTATTAATTTTTATTTAAAATTTAGTTTTAGTTATCTTAGTATATCAAGTTGAAATGAGAAATGCTGCCTTGCTGAAATTTATTTATTTATTTATTATATTGTTAAATATTTCATTTCAGTTAACATTTATTTCAAGTGATGAATTTTTAAAAAATGTTTTTAGTTTTAGTTTCAGTTTAATTTTATGTATACTAAGTATAATATAGTATTTTATATATATATATATATATATATATATAATATAGTATAATATATGTACTTTCCAGTCTTTTATTGTGCTGTAAATGATTTCAGATTTACTAGCCCCTCTACAGGTAAACAATCTGTGGTTGGTCAGGCGGTCTGTTCCTGTCTAGGTAGGTGGTTCTTGGCTCAAAAAATCTGTGAAGTGTTGGTCCATGATGCTGATAGCGATGGCAAAGTGATGCTATCTGTCCGTCTGTGACAAATAAATGTAAAAAAAAAAAGAAAAAAAAAGAAAAGAAAATTCCACTCACCATGTCGGTGTCTGAAACAGGGCCAAAACTGGTGACGTAAATGTCGGTCTTCACTGTGGTAATTCGATCTGGAAAAAACAAGAGACATCAAAATGACCAGTGTTATTTTCCCAGAGTGCGACGGCGACAGCCTTGTCTCATCTACCTTGAAAGGGGCATCTTTGTAAAACTGCATTGTCCGAGAGAAGAAATGATTTGTGAATTTCACATTTTCTTAACAGGTTTACTGCAGAAAGAGCATCTTTCTTTCTTGAGATGAAAGCGTGCATTAGGCAGCAGTAAATGTGCTTGCATTTACCGGCCTCGTGTTAGGTTGGCTAGTAATCAAATCTTTCTGTTCCTGCTTCAGTATATTCATTTTTTCCCTCCTTTCTTTGAGCTTTCTTTCTTTCTGCCATTCAAAAGAGCTCCTGATATTTCCTCTGCTCACTGCACTAAACAACAGGCCCACAGTAAGTGCATTCAGTCAGACAGCGAAATATTAAATACAGAACTACTACACAGACTATTCAGAACAAAACTGTCTGAGAAATATACACACGCACACACATAAACTACTGCAATTTCATAGGCTTATTTTCTAGCAGTTCCTTGCATAATAAAATATTTTGACCTTGAAAGACTTTTATACTTTGATGTTTACATCACTTAATCCACTCCAAATGGTGTATGAACACTGTGACGTTAAAAAAGCTCAAAGACGGAAAAGGAAAACTGGGATGACTACTTTAGCAAATACATTTTGCTAAACATTTTCTTATTGATAACACTATCGGTTAGGTTTTGGGTATTTTAAAGTTCAATAGAGCATTAACCTTTTAGCTCCATTCATTGGATATTTCATTTCTGAACTGGCATGTTATATACCACAAACTGCATAATAAAACGTTACCACTAGGTTAACTGATTGATCGGTTTTGCCAGTTCATTGGCACCAATAACCCATTGCTGAAAAAATCGGTTATCGGCAAAATGCATACGATAGCTTTTCTGGGTTGTGCCCATTGCTAGAGCAGCTGAGAAGGGTCCGCTATACAGTATGAGAGCAGCCTAACATTAGCAGTACCTCAAGTGGTTAAAAGTCAGATTCAAATGTTTAATATCATGATTATTACGAACCGTTGCGGCCAACAGAAACATCAAACAAATCCGAAACGCATTTCTGTTCTGTTTCTTGTTGTCACTGTATTACATATTTTGTTATTTTGTATAGATAATCATCAAGAGTTATACAATAGAAGCGAAAAAAGTGTGAGAGTATCATTTCAATGCTATGGTTAATAAATGCTAGAGAAGAATTAATTTCAACATTTACTAATGCATTTTTAAAACTATTGGTTGACTGATCGGTTATCAGCCAGCTAGTAATCATTATCGGTAAAATCCTCTATTGTTCGACCACAGTGACGTTTTACTATTTTAGAGAAAACAAAACATGCTATTTAGCAGCAGACACTGGATATTTAGTTTAGAAACTGACCTGAAATGTGCTACAAGCAACGCAATATCATGTTGCAACCATTTTGGGCCATATTTACTAACAGCTTGCGCAAACCGTCTTTTGGCGTTAAAATAGTACTGTCAGGTACTAAAGACGCGCAGTGCAGAATTAGTGCTGAAAAGGCTTGGACACAGTTATTTTTCCATCTGACCTTACTGAATATGCATTTGTAGGAGTTTCCCTTTCAGATGCAAAATTTATGGGAGGACAGTATTAAAATTAATCACATAGCGCAATTTACTAACCTTTGCGCTTGTCAAATTACTGATATTCGTGCCATTATTTAAAGCCCAAAAAAGCATGCCTTAAAGCAGGCGGTAATTTGTGCTGCTCTTGGTAGATTGCGCTGGTCATTATGGAAATGATCTGGCTGCTTCTGTGTTCTTTAATGTGTGCATTGTCAGTAAATCAAACGCAGAATTTTCTCCTCCCATCGGTGCTTTTATGGAATTGCGCTCTAACGCTAATTTGCTCTGTTTAGTAAATCTAGCCCTATGTATCCACAGGAAGGTTTTTACATGACACTAGGCTGTTACATTAACACGCATCTGCAATGGAGAAACATATAGCTTATAGTGCCTCTTGTGGACGTATCATTTAATAAAAGTGGAGTTAAACGTACCCTAAACAAGAATTCTAGGTAAAGTTGCATATTTCTGTCAAGCCTAGGTTGCAAGCTACTTACTACAACAGTCTTAAAAATTGATTCTGAAATACAAAAAATTGCACAGCAATAAAAATTCTGCTCTGCTACACACACACACACACACACACACACACACACACACACACACAAAAAGAAGTTTCAATGCAAACAAATGCAGAACAGCACTTTATGTCCCATATGCAGATAAATATCAGAATGAATGATATACTCTCATAAATGAGCTCATAAGTTCAAAGTGAGAGCCTGGGGGTCTTCAGCGCTTCTTTAGTGCTTAAAGTGGCGAGTGTATTCTGAGCTTGGTGAGGCTGGTGTGTTATATTAATAGCTGGCTAATGTAGGGGTGGTTTATTCAGCGCTGAGCAGGAGGAGAGAGGCTCGGAGACACCAGGATGCTTTGATGTCTTTTCTGTGGGGTTTTGATTCACTTTATTCTCCTGTTTCACAAACACAAGTTGATAAAAATACTGAGTAATCAGCCGACGACAACAGCAATCAAACAAACAAGAAGAAATTAAGACTGCTCATCTTAAAAACAATGTCACTCTCTCTTTCAGTCTGTCTCTGTCATGTCTCTAAAATTGCCCTAATTATACAATGTCGCGCACTCGTCTGGGCGCCAACCCAACGAGGATAGAAAAGGGAAAAAAATGCATTGATATTCATCTCTGGCTGGATTTTGCATGCCGTTTCTGCACAGAATCGATAGACTGCTGGGAAAGTATAAAAAGAGACAGAAAAACATTGAAGTTTTATGCAAAACTAGATGTTTTCGACTTCTCAAGTCTTGTCGGTGTTGAGAGTAGTTGCAGTGGCGTTGCTATGCAGTTGCGAACGTGTTGGGAGATGGTTGCTATAGGGCTGAACATTAATTAAAACAAAACTGAAATGCATTACGGCTTAGTCAGAATATAAAAACAAAAAGATTTTTATGTTATTGTACACACAAGCAGCTCATTATCTTATGCTTTCAGTGTCTCAACATATCACCTTTTGAAATGAAAATTTTCTAAAGCTGTTGCCAACAAAGTAGATGCTTTAAAGCATGTTTCCGCCAAAATAAAAGCTCCAAAAAAAAAAAAATTATATATATATATATTAATAATAATAATAATAATATCGCTTTTAATAGCTCTTTATTTATTTATTTATTCATCAGAAGAATCACAATTAAATTTTTTTCAATGTTCTTTACCAACTCAAAAACATTCACCCTCAATTATCTATGATATTCTGGTCTTGGGTTCTTCCTTCAGTGTAAGTCTATGAGATTTTCTTTGTCCATTTGCTAGGTTAAAACTGTGAGTAATTTTATTTCCTTAGAAACCTAAACAAGCAGTTTTAATAAAATAAAACAATAAGCAACAGTAACGATAATGCTAGTCTAGTAATACCACTATTAATTAAGACTACTCATCTTCAAAACAATGGCTGTCTCCCTCTCTTCAATTGCCCTAATTACTCAATGCCACAAAAGCGTCTGGGCACCATCCCAACGAGGATAAAAACGGAGAAAAAAAAACAAAAAAAACAGAGAAATTCCACTGAATTGACATTCATCTCTGACAGAGACGAAAGACGGCTGGGAAGGCATAAAAAACCTACTGTTTTAAGTAGCTTTTATAAACTGCAGCTTCTATTGTGCATGGCTATCAGGTGCCATTATTCTGTGGGGTTAGACGGTTGTGTTGTTAGCGGTCTGTGTGTCTGAGTGAATGTAAAGTGGCTCGGACGGGTCTCAGAGGGACGGGGGGAGGGTTGAGAGACTGTCTGAAATGAGACTGGGGGGAGGTTTATAAAGAAGTGCTCTTATATACATGACGTTATTCACATATGCAGCAGAGCGATGCGTAACGTCTGAGGGAATGCCCTCTCTGTTTGATTTCACCTCTCTCTTCAGCTTTGCATTCATCCTGTGAGACCAAAGCTCTTCCAAAAGCTAGTCAGCTGCCTTGATGTTTACTCTCTACATAGGCACCAGCTTTTTAAAGCTGCGTTCTAATTCAAAGGGAACTTGCAACCTCTGGACATTGATTGTGAAGTGAGACAATATAATACTATAAGCACACACACACACTATAAGCACGCACGCACGCACGCACGCACGCACGCACACACATATATGTGTGTGTATATATATATATATATATATATATGCATACATTAGTAATATTAAATAATTTTGTATTAGTAATACAAAAATAATTATCAAGATTATTATTATTATTATTATTAAAATAGAATCAATAAAGAAATACATTACTGTTGCAATAATACTATTGTAGTGTAAAATAAAAAAATGAGTAATTAATAATAATAATAATAATAAAAGTCATAATCAAGATATTTTCAATTGTAATATTACTATTATTCAACTGTAAAAATAGTATTTAAATGATAATTTATAATACTACTGATAATCATAATAATAATTTTTTATTATTATTATTATTAATTTATTTTTGACATGTAAAAATTAAATTAGTAAATAAATTATTGTTATTTAAAAAAATAAAATCAATAAAGAAATACATGACTGTTGCAATAATACTATTGTAGTGTAAAATACAAAAAATAGTATTTAATAATAATAATAAAAAGAAGAAGAAGAAGAAATAATAAGTGAAAATCAAGATATTATTTTCAATTTTAATATTACTATTATTCAACTGTAAAAAATTGTATTTAAAATTACTACTACTACTCATAATTTATTATTAATTCATTTTTGACAAAAATTAAATCAGTAAAGAAATTAGCATTATTTAAAAACTAAAATCATAATTTATTATATAAATTATTATAATTTATAACTAAAATAATAATTTATTATTATTATTATTATTAATTTATTTTTGATATGTAAAAATTAAATTAGTAAATAAATTATTGTTATTTAAAAAAATAAAATCAATAAAGAAATACATTACTGTTGCAATAAAACTATTGTAATGTAAAATAAAAATGAGTATTTAATAATAACAATAATAATAAAAATAAGTAATAATCACAATATTATTTTTAAATTTTAATATTCAACTGTAAAATAGTATTTGAATTATTATTATTATTATTATTATTATTAATATAATAATAATAATAATAATAATAATAATAATACTATTTTTACAGTTATTAGTTATTATTGTTGTTATTATTATTAATTTATTTTGGACATGTAAAAATTAAATCAGCAAAGTAATTAAAGAAATAAAAAACTACAGAGAAACCTTAAAGCTTCTCTTTTGTTGACAACATATTTATAAAAGATTCTCATTATAAATAAATAAATGAATAAATAAATGTATTTATTTATTTAGTTAGCTAGCCAGTTAGTATGCTACCTTGTTTAAAATGTGAGATATAAATAATATGGATAACACCATCACAACATGTGGTACACCAACATTGCCATCCATAAAGGTATAAAATGCCTTGCCCCAATCCTTTCACTTCCCCAATTCTTGTAAAACAAATCTTTGATTTTCATCCAATAAATTAAAATCATATCTGATATTTTCAGACCTTAGTCAAGACCATTATCAATAGCCTACATACTTTTTTCTCCCTGCTTCACTCTTCTTCTCTCACACATTCCTGTTTTGTCTAAACTCAAGCATCAATGTACAATTAATCTACAGTGGCAAACTCAATTAACAGCCTTAAAATTCCTGATGTGGGCGTAACTCATGTAACCTCTAGTTTCTGATGTGACATCAAACACGCCTCCATACCTCCATCTCTCCTTTACTCGCTCTTTCTGCTCCTTTGGTTGCCAGGTATTCATTCAAAGATCAATACACATTAGTAAAAGAATCCATGTTCATTTTTCATTGTCTACAAATAAACCTTTTGTGGCTAGTATATTATAACAGTAAAAAAAAAAAGGCAAGCCGCAGAGATCTGTAATTTTTCTTGCAACAGCATTTTCAAAATAGCCCAGTGTGTGGGAAAAAACAAAACCCTGGCAACACTGACAGCTCACTCGGTTTTTGAACAGAGCTTAAATTTCTTTTGTTCACTAGCCAGATCACAGTGAATGATTCAGTTTGATTCATTTTGTGATGCTTTCTGTGTGTGTTTGTAGCAGAAGGCGACAAAGACTCCATCACATGTTACCAACTGCTTTTCAATCGTCATCATAGAGCAAACATTCTCAATCCAACCTCTCCAATGTAAGAAAATGCTCGCAATGGCAATAACAACACCATGAATTCACCTTGAACTAAATCAATAGCCTCTTGAGGACAAAATGATTATCGAAGTCTGGTTTGTGCTTCTTCTAAATGTTTCATTTATTAGGTCATTATATCCTCATTCCAGCAGCGCTAAACTCCTCTACACGGCGAGAGATGCTCTTTGATTCGCTCGCAAAAGTTAATCAGCCATAAACATAAACATTCAGATTTACTGACACATTCAGCCATCCTGAGATTGACTGACTGCCGTATTGGATTGAGGAACTGGGGATTTGTGGCAGTTTGGATTCAGGAATGATGAGTATATTGACCGCTCGAGCTGTTTTCCCCTGGGTCTGGTGCTGTGAACGGATGGGTGTAACAGAGGACGACAAAAAAAGCATTTACATAAACACATAATTAACTGGATTAACCGTTCTGCACATAAAACACAAAAATCAGATGACAAACATCAGTGGATCAATTTGAGAAGAGATATTCTAACATTATTCTGATGCTAAATTATTTTAATAATTTAGCAATTCTGATATTGTTAAATGTAATATTTTGGTAACACCATTTGTTAAGATTAGTTAACTATATTGGTTATCATGAACTAACCATGTGAAATACTTATAAAGCATTTCACTGTAAAAAAAAATCCCGTAAAATTTACGGTAAAAAAACGGCAGATGTGGTTGCCAGAATTTTGCCGTAAAAAATACGGTAGCAACATTTTAGGGTTTATGGATTTAACTTAAATTCACAATTAAAAAACGTATTTCTTTGACTGATGTAATGTTAATATACCAAATTGAAGTTCTGAAATCTGTTTTGTACCTACACTGATAACCATCAAAATCAGGTGATGTCATCAAAGTCACACAAAGCTCACCACAAGCAGCTTTTCCACAAGCTGAGAAGGCCAATACTAATATAGATATATATAGAAGGTGCACAATGTCATTCACACAAACACTAAACACCATCATGGTGAGACTCATTAAAACTGAAATATGCAATAAACATTAATTTAACAACATTAGATGTAACATACAACCCTAATAAACATACCTGATAAGAAAAAACTAAGAAGAAACATAGTTATTTCAAAGAAAAAACATCAAATTTGAAATGCAACGGAGGGAATTCTGGGAACGTCAATTTACGGGTTTTCCCTGTAAATTTTACATTCTTTTTCACTTCCAAAAACTGTATTTTACCGTAAAATTGTCTGAAATATCTATTACAGTTTTTCACCGTATATATATATATTAGGGGAACTTACCATTAACCATTTAACAGGTTTTTACTGTAGCATTTTCACTGTTTTTTACCGTTAAAATCACGGTCATTTTTTACAGTGTAATTTTAACATTTACTAATACACTATTAAAATCAAAAGCTGTATCTGTTAAAATTATTTAATAACCAGTGTTATTTTAGTATCATTTAGTATCAGAGGGAATTTCTATAAATATTTTTAATATATTTATTAATATATTATTTATATTATATAAATGAACATTATATAAATTATATCATTTGTTATATTAAATATATATTTTATATGAAATACATTAATATTTAATACATTTTGTCATTATTATTATTATTATTATTATTAATATGTTTGTACAATTTGTTTACATTTTTTTTTTTCAGTTTTCAATTATTTGCCCTGGCAACAAGTTTTTGAAATATTTTATTTTTAGTTGAATTATTTTATTTTAGTTGATGTGTATTTTATTAAAAATGACATAATTGTTTTTGTATTTTTTTATAACAATGTTATTTTAGTACCATTTAGATACTATTAGAACTTTTATTCATATTTTTAATTTGTTTTATTTATTTATTTGTATTTAATTTTAGTGAAAGCAATTTTTTATTTAGTCTTATTTTTTAATGTCTATAAAATTTGTATTAATTTTTATTCCAGTTTTAGTTTTAGTTATTTTAGTACATCAAATTAAACTAAATAAAAAAAAGCTAAAATAAGATAAATTCTTTAAAAAATATTTCATTTTATTTTTCAGTTTATTTTTATTTAAAGTAATTAAAATGTTTGAATGGTTTTAGTTTTAGTTAACCAGACCCGAAGCTAACATAAACTAAATTAACATGTACTAAGTAACGTTAAAACAGATTAATAAACACTGTAACAAATGTATTGCTCATTGTTCGTTAATGTATTAACAAATGTTAACTAATTGTAAAAATTTAAAAAAATATGTAGAATTTTTTTTCTCAGATGAAGCCACAAAATCATTCAGATTTTGCTTATGAATCATATAGATTAATTTAGAGAATCTGTTCAACTGAATTACTGAAATGAACCGACTCAAAAACAAACAAACCAAACACCACTATTACTCCAAGAGCACTACGGTGGAGACAGATGGTACCAAAATTTGCACATGTCTGGGGAGCCCTGAGGTTTGCAAAACATGTGACTAGTTTCAGTAATTCTTGTGAACAAGTCATTGATTCGATTATTGATTTTTTGATGAAATGTTGACAGGATGCTGCTAGAAACAAATTTTTGACCGTGAATGAATGACGTCTAGCATCGAGTGTCATCACAATAATGATGCAAGACGGTTCACTCAGTTAACATGAACAAACAACCCAGACCCAGCCCTTGACCTCAGGATTAATGAGCCGGTCTGACCGGACCTGGGGTCAAAGGTCATGGGTTAAAAGTGAGCCGAGAGAGAGCGACTGAGAGGACCGGAAGAGAATTGAGATTCAACACGTGTCGAGTGCAAACAGCTCATTCAGTCATGCCGTTAAAAACTGTTCAAAGGATGCAAAGAGATGAAAAGATTCAGCCCTCCTCTCTTCTGAAAACATACACCTTGTCTTTGAACGGCTGAAACAGTATTACTTATTCATTCTGCTTTGTCTTTTCAAGCTCTCGTATCATCACCAAAGTGTCAACGGCAGGTAGGTTTTATACCAGCTGGTTCTTTAATATGCTAAGACCAGCTTGAACTTCCTTTGAGCTCTAAACACGAAACCGTGAAGGCCCTTACCTGCCTACAAGAATGTTTTATTGCTCATGGAATTTAATGCCTTTCTGCAGCTGTTTCATTTCGGTATAAATTTCATTTCTGTAATTAAATTGAAATGACTGCATATATGTCACACTGTATATATGACGTGACACTGAAGACTGAAGTAATGATGCTGAAAATTCAGCTTTGCATCACAGGAATACATTACATTTTAATATTTTTCACATTTTAGCACTGGTGTCTGTGATTAAAGTTTTTAGCAATGGCAGCTCTTTCATGGATGTTGGCTTTGTGAGTTCTCTGTGGTTGGTATTTGAGGAAGATATTGAGGTTTGCTGTCACTTTGCTGCAGTAGTTCTGTGTCGTTTGGAAACAATCCTTCTTAGTGTTTGACAGTCCCTACCATTCGCTTTCAGTTTTTGCTCACTTTTCTTCTTCACTGACACGTCTTGCCATGCATTGTGTACGCAGTCATAATCGTAAAGACCGTTGTTCTTAAAACACCAAACAATTGAGCTATTAAGGTTAGACACTCCTGCTAAATGGGCTTTTTGGAAGTCTGACAAGTCACCATTTCACTGACCGCTTGTACTAACAGCTGCTGAACACAACTACTACACTGATACACAACCTAAAGAATACAGATAACAAAAAGGTAAATTAAAGTTAACCATTCATGTTTTTTTTGTTTGTTTTTTTTTAACGTTAGCCTACACAAATTATATTAACCCCTATAATAATGGGTGTTTATATGACTTTGTCCAACCCTTGTGTATGTATATTCGTCCTGAACATTTAAACTGCCCACTGTTCTTCAGAAAAAATCCTCCAGGTTCTACAAATTCTTTGATTTTTCAGCATCTTTTGTATATTTGAACCCTTTACTGCAGTGACTGTTTGATTTTGAGATCCAACTTTCACACTGACAACTGAGGGACTCATACGCAACTATTAGAAAAGCTTCAAACGTTCACTGATGCTCAACAAGGAAACACAATGTGCTGTATTAAGAGCCGGGGGTGAAAACTTTTGAACAAGAAGGCAATGTGTAAATTTTTCTTACTTTGTTTGAATATCATATTTTTTTCATTTAGCACTGCCCTTCAGAAGATTTTTACATTTCCCAGAAGACAAAGTAAGTACAATTCAGTTCAGAAGGTTATAAAAAAATGGAACTTCAAAAATAAAATAAAAATTTGCAGGTCTAGTGATTTGTCTTACCTCTCTCAAGTGGCGATGAGAAGTAAATGGGGTTCAAAATGTGATGCACTGATTTCTGGTTTTATTGGCTGAATAAATATTTTTGGTGAACTTAATCAAATTCATCATGTTTCAAATGAATCAAACTATTCAAATCTAAAGAATCATCAAATGATTCAAAAGAACCAAGCTACTGGGATGAATCAGAATCCCTACTACTAGTAAACTGATCTGTTCAGAAGGTGAAAAATAGCTCGGATCATTTGGTCTTGGGAGAATTTGATGAGAAACGTTTGAGTCCATCTGAGATCTGACTTTTGATTGCAGACCGAACATAGTTTGAGACGTCGTAATCTCCTCTCAAACCCCAGAGTAGACAAAAGTGGGTCTTTTCTCAGGAAAGAAAAAGTTCAGCGAACGTCTCCATTAATTTCATTGATGTCTAGGAGACATTAAAGAGATTTTCATTTGTGATTTTCTTTTCTATGATACTGCTATGAGCTCACAATCCTTCTACGCCTATTAAAGGATGAATGACTACAGCGGCAGACAAATCCATAAGGTTCAGTGAAATCCTGCATATCGTTACGGCCTTTGTTAGCTAAACTAATCCGCTAATGGAAAAATGTCAGTGACACTTAAGTAGTGACAAAACATTTGAAAAATGCCTTCTTTTATGCCAGTCAGTAGAGAGCTGCTTTATAATAGCACTGTGTACATGACCACACAAATCAATAAAAACAGGTACTCAGTATCTCTCTTTAATCTGGGCTAATGTACTTCTGTTGTCACCATAAGCACTATAATGTGTTCCTGCCTTCATCGTCATAACATCAGACACAAACTACACTGATAAAACCAGCCGAATACACTGAAGGCTAATTCTCAGGGCTTTGTTCGAATCCATTATGCTACAAATGTAGTGATGCCTGAGGAAAGATAAACTCGATTCTGGAGAAGAGCAGAGATGATTTCAGCCTTCACATCTGCTCTCATTACAGCATCCTTTATTTTTAACAGAATATCAAAAGCAAGCCATTTATTTCAGACACTACTAACTCACCTCCCAATCCGGGTCTCAGCCGGTTGTCGTAGCCATCCAGCAGGCGGTCCAGGATGCGTGTGAACAAGGTGATGTTATTTTTGAAGGCATCTGTTGTGGCATCTGCGGACACTGACCTACAGTACACAACAAAGCCGAGTGTGTGTGTGTGAACTTAACAGTCTCACGAACAGCATGGGAAAGACTTCAAAAATGAGGACGGCGAATCTACAGACTGAGTGAAATGAGGAATTACCTGATCTTCACAATGTTCTTGACGCTTTTAGCACTTTAATGATCCTAGTTTCATACGCTGCGAGTTACAACTCTCATCTAAGATGTTCTGAGAATTATTGCACCAGATTCAAATGAAATTTGAAATTTTTTTAACTCTGAGACTCATTTTAGCTGTCAGAGTTGGGGAAGCTACTTTGAAGACAGCACTACAGTCAAACTAGCCTTTAAAAAATAGCTAACTACAATGATGTTTTTACATGTTTTGGATAATAATCAGATTGTATCATTTAGAAAATTAATTAAAAGTATTTTTCTGACACAAAAACCATGAGGATCTCAATTAAGGTGCAAGCAACCTATTTACACTTAGTAAACTGACACTGAATACAGCTAATACAACACTGAACGAACGGCATAATGATTCATTGATACATTTTTTAAATTAATAAAATTGTTTAAAATGAATTCAATTACAAAATTAATGAAATGGCATGCAGGCAACTTTATGACTTTTATAAGTATGATTTTTGAAACACTACATAATGAAACAAGAATCATAAGCATTATGATAGACAACATTATTTAACAAAATATTTAAATACATACATACATACAACAACATGCAGACAATTTAATAACTGTTATAAGTAATGATTTTAAACCATTTTGTAATAAAACACTGAACCAAAGACATAATTCTAAAGAGCATAATTTAATAGAAAATGTATTGTATTAACTAAATGAATGAATCAATGAATGAATCAATCAATAAATCAATGGATGAATGAATGAATGCAGGCTATTGAATGACTTTTGTAAGTGATGTTTTTTTTAACCAATTCATTAAACACTGAATCAAAAGCATTATGCCAAAAACCAGCATTTTTCAATTTATTGATTTATTTTACAAATAAAATCATTTTAAACAAACAAAGACATACATACACATACGAAAACATAAAATGACATGCAGGTAATTTATAACTATTTTTAAAGCAATCAACGGCACAGTCTAAATGAATCGTTTTGCTGAAATAGGATTTCCCAATGCTTGAGAGAGACGGAACTATTCTAGGAGTGTGCTGCCTTAGCTTCCTTGTGCACAATACAATGAAACATGAAAACAGCAAGCGTTTTGTCAAACTACATTACTACTTCTTGAAAAAGTATCCTTCTTTCTGGAAATATTAGTGTTGCTAACTCCCCAACACTGCTGTGATGTGATTAAAGCACTCTTTCACTCTGTTCCACATGTTCTACTTACAGGAAAGTTTATGTGAAACGGTGCTCGGGAATATAATTAACATACTTAAGCATAATTGGCTTAATTAGCATAAGCAATCATGCATGCATTATGAGCATCAACTTGATCTGTATGCTAGCTGACTGTTAAACCCTTTTAACTCCCTCTATTTCAAAGCCTATGAGTGGACTGCTGAGAAAACATTTAGAGGCATCATAGGTGCATTTTCTTCCAAAGCTACCTTCTAAAGATACATTTTTGGCCAAATTGCATGCATGAATGCAGCAAGCTAAATAACACAGCAAGAAAAAATATCAGTTAGACCATCAGTTAGATGTTGAGCTGTCGAGCTAATGAAGTTGTTGCCTACATAGAGTGTTCCAAATCAGTCAGTTAGGATGCTGCAGTGCAAGGCAGCTGTCTATGTAGGCAGCAGTGAGGCAGCTCACTAGGTTTTGGAACAAAGCCATAGATTATAAACGGACATGACTGAGCAAGTTCTTCTGAACGTGATTTCCGTCCAAAATGCTTCAAAGTAGCTCAGCTGGCATATTCAGCATATGTATAATTCTGGGCACCGCCACGGGGTAATACCTCATTATAGAGCAAATTTGTAGCTAATTCCTACATAAGCCTCACATACATTGAAAGTATTTAATAGCTAATTATGCAGCTTTGAAACTGGCCATACTGTTACCATCTGGGGGAGCATAAAGGAACCTGAAGGGGCAGTATCGACCCATTTAGAGTTATAGAAAGCACTCTGTTTTCACGGTTCCTCTACAGTTGGAGGACAAACCTCCCCCTAGCGCTCCTTTCGCAGGGCGCATCCATGCGTCACCCAGATTAGAGGGAGGTTTATCTGATCCCGTCCCGATTCCAGTTATTCAGAATGAATTCGCTGCTCGTGGAAACCAGTAAAGCATATTTCATGAATCGACTTTATGACACAAACAGGAGGATGGGGTTGCTTATCACATGCATTATCTAGATTTATACGATATTGGTTTATTGATTGGTAGCCTATGGCACGGTGTGACCACGTTCACTCCCAGGAGAGGGTCTAAGTCGATGATTTAATATGAACAAAAAGAAAACAAGCAATCATATTAGGTTCAAATTAAATTGGCAGTGAACCTGAGTTGAGTGTGTATAGAGCGGTCAGAGTAATTATAATCCATGTGGTCACTATTTAATCATCAGTTTGCAACAAAATCAAGGTTGACCCTCTTAATTATTGTTTGATCAGGATCAAAACAAGCTAAATTTTGACCAAAACCCTCAGTGGGCACTCCAAAACACACACACATGCACATTGCTGTTATGCACTTAAAGTAAGGTACTCCAGGTGTAAACAACCACTTTGGTTGGATTTAACATATTGCACTTTCAACAATACTTTGCAATTAAAAAAAAACTGTCTAAAAACACACAGAAAGATAACAATCAGATTATATAAACATTAATTACAATGAGTTTGTCACCTTCATCCACTACATTAGAATTAGTATCTATGAAAAGCCATTTCTTGCTCAGAATTAAAAATAATATTTCATATTTTATAACAGTTAGAGACCCCTAATTTGAAATTGCAGGTTTGACATTTTTCATTATTATGAATAGGCTTCTGAAATGAGGGTTTGGAAATTCATGATTAGTCTATTAAGTGTCGTTCACAAATGAAACGTATTAAGAAATAACACTTTTTTATTACAAAATACTATTTTCCCTAGGCATAAACGTGTTCATACATGTTAATATACATTTATATATGCAAATAAGTAAGTTTTTTTTTTTTATCAAATATTGTGTTAAATTAACAACCTTTTGACAAATCGATATTGTAATTAAATCACTGAGATCGCGATTACAAAAATATGCTAAGTGACATTTTCTGTATGACTTTTGATGTAAATACTTTTAATAAGATGTTTAATATTTAGTAGGATTGTGCATAATTAGAAATTTAAACGCTTGAATGGGTACATGATTTCAGCTTTTAGTTTTAATTAAAATAAGAAAAAAAAAAAAATCAGCCTATACCTGTAGTACTTCCCCTGAATGAGAAAGCGCTCCTCATGGTTCCATGCTGTTCTGCACCACCTAGAGGATTCATCACTGTTCATGTACAAAAACCACTAATTTCACGAAGCCTCTTAAAAAAACCCAAAGCTAATTTGCATGAATTAAACTTGCAATAATCAGTCCTCATCAAACAAACACGAAGCCAATCTTTGTCAGTCTTTGTCAGCGGAGCGATTTCTTTCGGTGACCACCGGAGTCGTGCGCGTAAAAGTCTCCAGTTACGCACGGAGACAAGAGGTTTCGAGTCAATCCCAGTATCCTCAAATTAAGCTTTTAGCAATTATTTTGATGTATTATATCCTCAAGACCATTTAAAGAGCGAAGTCAAGACTGTCAGTCCTACCTGGTGTGGCAAAACAGCGTCAACACGAAGATGAGAAGATGAAACGCGAACCTCTCCCTCATTTCTGCCACTCAAACCTGTATATAAGAAGACAAATCCACAAATCAGGTGAAGATACTGGGGTTTGTTTTAGTAAAATACTGCCAATCACACACAATGATAACGGGTTAAGTTGGTCCATAAGCGCACACGGGTCCGTACGATCCACCTGCTGATCTTAGATGATGGATATCCTGGATATTTCATTAATATTTACAGCGTGTAACAATTCATGACATGAATATCAATATCCCTAACAAACATTTCAAATCATAAGATGAGAAAACCATGACTAAGTGACCGCGGCTCGCGCTGTGATGATGATCTCCATGTAAATGGCAACATATGGCTGAGCATCATTTACACACATGGCCAGAAACACAATATCCTGTACTTTATGGAGAGGACACCCACCTGTGATCCAGCAGATCCGCTTTGTCCTTATGAATACAGGCTGATAAATAACAACCGGAATGTGAAAGTTTATTCCCGGCAGATGAAACCGTATCACGAGCGCGCACGTGGATCGGGAACGAGCTTTAATGAATTCCCATAATTCTTCACTATAATATCAGATGCATATGAGAATCACTGAGGGTCTCTGATCCTCAACCGCGTCTCACTCTTTAACTAACGCACCGTACGCGCCTTGACGCGCCGTGATCTCAGGTCTTCTTTACTGAATCTCATACTGCTCACTATTAATTTTTTTCTCCTCAAAGAAAGAAAGGGGGATAACTACAAAGAAAAAGACAGATAGAGAACTGGGTCCTAAAGACAGTTATATTAGGGTGCTGATCGCTCGCGCGCGCTCTCTCCTACACACATAGGCTACACATCACATAATGACACGTTGTGTGATGGTGTACATTTATTTATAAATTAGAATAGAATAAAAATGTTACGATTTTGTTACTCATCATATATACATATCTACAAATCTAAGCTGAAGTCAAAAGTTTACATACACTGCAGAATTTGCAAAATGTTAATTATTTTACCAAAATAAGAGGGATCATACAAAATGCATGTTATTTTTTATTTAGTACTGACCTGAATAAGATATTTCACATAAAATACATTTACATATAGTCCACAAGAGAAAATAATAGTTGAATTTATAAAAATGACCCCGTTCAAAAGTTTACATCCCCTTGATTCTTAATACTGTGTTGTTACCTGAATGACCCACAGCTGTTTTTTGTTGTTGTTGTTGTTGTTTTTGTTTAGTGATAGTTGTTCATGAGTCCCTTGTTTGTCCTGAACAGTTAAACTGCCCGCTGTTCTTCAGAAAAATCCTTCAGGTCCCACAAATTCTGTGTTTTTTCAGCATTTTTGTGTATTTGAACCCTTTTCAACAATGACGGTATGAATTTAGATTTTCACTTCACATATGTTAATTGATGGACTGGAGTCGATTACTTGTGGATTTTTTGCAATGTTTTTATCAGCTGTTTGGACTCTCGTTGTGACGTCACCCATTCACTACAGAGGATCCATTGGTGAACAAGTAATGAAATTACTGAATTTCTCCAAATTTGTTCTGACGAAGGAACAAACTCATCTACATCTTGGATGGCCTGAGGGTGAGTAAATTGTCAGCAAATTTTAATTTTTGAGTGAACTGTTTCCTTAAGCACTGTGGCATTACTGCACACATGCAAGTCACACCTTCCACATATTGTTCTCTTGTGGAAGACAAACAGAGTTATTGTGAAAAGTGTCAAAGTTGCTTTTTATATACAAAGGAAATACATGGTGATCACTGGCTGTCAAGTTAAGTTGCATATTTTCTTGGTGTATTTAAAGAAACAAACAAACAAAATACCCAAAGGTATACATTGTGAAACAGTGTTGTTCTAGACAAATCACAAATGTACACAATGCTTGCATTATAAATATTACTGCATTTGCATAATTGCAGAAACTTTAATGCCCTGTGCCTGAAAGAAACAGAATGATAAACATCCTCACAGATGGACGAGCGGTTATTAACACTGGTTGCACTCTGTGCTTGTCCAATCAATTGTTTAAACCCCATAAATATGCAAATAAGAATGATTACCCAGCTTTTACACATGAAATCCTGAAACCTGATAACCCAGGATTAATTACTCACTCATGGCAAAGTATGAACAATGTGCAAAATACGTTAACCCAGCATGATATTAACCAGGGTTAAAAATGACCCCCAAAAATGCCATGAAAAGCTCACATTGAGCCACTGTTTCCAAAAGAATTATAATTATCGTATAATATCTAGAAACAATTGTATCTAGAAATAATTCTATCTACACTATAATTCTAAATTCATCAGCACTACAGGATGTGGCTGGATTCTAAAAAATGTCAAGTCACTGGTCATCTGTCTGTTAAACAGAGGTCTAAGATCAGGTCTTTTACTTATGCATTATTAATGCTGAATAAAATGATTTCCACATGAAACACATCCTTTATCCAATCTCTCTCTCTCCAGAATATTTGATGTCCCCCTGTGATATCAATAGCAGAGGGTATCACAGAAAAAACAGGCCATATGTATGTGTGTGGGCGCATGTTGCATCACATAACCAGACGCAAACTTTATCTTAATCTAGGAAATCTGCAATAAACATAATGCCGTTCAATAATATTTTATGACCCTATCTGCCTTGTAATGTTTATTTATGCTGGGGTGGCATTCATACATAAATAATCCAACAGACACAATGGGATCCCGCAATGCTAATATAAAAATAGGAGACAGCCAATAACTTTTTCCCAGCATCGGTTTAAAAAAAAACAAATGAACAAATCTCACCATGTGCCAGTCCAGATATTCACTAATTTAATTGCAAATGGCTGTATTGAGGACTAATTGCGTCTGTCTGCTGTATGCAACTTCTCTTAAAAGCATTTTATTTAGAAACCTGTATTAGCTATTGATCAGGTCCAGATGATGAATTTGTAATTGCTCCCATGTCCCCTCCAGATTGTGCATAAATATTTTAAGCAAAAAAGCAGTTGTGTCCGCTTGCGGCCCCAAGAAGACAGATGAGAGTGTAATGCTAAATTCCAAAGCATGTTTGCCAATGCAAATTCACATTCTACACAGTATAAGAGGAGTAGCATTTGATGCAACATAGTGTTGCTTTGAAAACAGTGTTTCAGAGTGTTTCAGGTGATACTTTGTCAAAGGCATGGGTTTGCTTTCAGCCCATCTTAAATGTTAAATTTAATTATTCTTCAATATGCCAGTTATTTTGTGAAGTCCATTCCTTACAATACCGTTCTGACCTTCAAAAAGAAGCTTTTTGCTGCTCTTGGTGACATTTGCTATTGTTCTGAATTGCATACTACAGTTTCTGCAGTATATACCGTGCTTAATATGCAAATTTTCCATAATCATGAAATGCCCAGGTGACCTACTGCATTTGCCAAAATGTGCATGTGTCCCACTATGCAATGCATTGAGTTTGACCTTACATTCCCAGTATGATGAATGAACCAGAAGTAATCATCATCACACTGGAAATGTCAGCCAAAACTTGTAATATTTTATTCTTAACTCTTTTTTTTCACCAGAGAGTTAAAGACATTTTCACACAAAATTGGATCAGAAAGGCCAAATAACCATTTTTATTATGGAGATGATAAAATAAACATGCAAGTAGTAACATAATGTGCCCACAATGTAGCATGCTAATGTTTCATATATTCATGCATATTGCATAGCCTACTGTTTTTACATACTTGGTGGTAGGGTCATTTGTAGCTTTTCATCATTTTCATTATTCAAATACTGTTATAGATATAAGGATATAATATGTTTTTACCTGCAGTATAGCCTAGTTGTTCACAAGCTGCATGTGCAATAAAGACCTGCTTCATTGCAGACAAATAATTGAAGACATTTGTTTACTAAAATGAACTGTAGGTAAATAGTGTCTAGTGCTTGTCTAGTGCTCTTTGTGTTTTCTGTCTTTCTGAAAGTATCCTGCGACTATTTCGATGCAAGCAACTATTGGAAACAATTCAGTGAGTGAGTGAACTGTCCAAACGAGTCAAACGCTTTTTGCAAACCTGTTTAACTAATTGGATCAAATGGGTGATCAAACTATCTGACATAAATGCATTCTAAGAACATTTTGCTAATGGTTAGCCAGAAGGTTTCCTGTTAACAGGTTAAAACAGAAAACACAACACACGACTTCTGAAATATTATCAGGGAAAATGATTCTCTGGTTGTTACAGTATATGGTAAATTATATTATAATAATAAACAGTTTCTTATTTAAACATTTTAGTCTTGTAGGTCAATGTGGAAAATGGGTAGGCCCTAAAAATTATTAGACGATCTAAAACACAGGGTTCCTACACATTTTCCATTTCAAAATTCCATACTTTTCCAGACTCAGATTTCGAAACCTCTCGGTAGATTTTCAGACCATATTTATCATAAATGGTTCATGGAGCATTATTTTCAGCTTTATATTTGGTATATAGTACAGTCATCTGTAAATATTTTTATTTTCTCAGGGTTTTTTTCATTGATTTTCTTGAAATGACACTTTTACATGCACACAAGAATCTTTTTTGTGCCCTCAAGAAACTATTCACGTATGCAGGGGAATGTTTTGCATGCTTACGCATTACAATTTCTAGTTTTATATAACCTATATTTCCTTTGTGCATCACTGCCATCTTACTATGAATAAAACAATAGCATGGTCAAAAGTTTGCTTTTCTTTATGGTAGTACCCCTAAATTTAAGGCCTATTGTCCAATTTAACACATCCTATGTGGTGGTGGAGAAACTATGACATGAAATGGGCTGATGGCATAAAATTTGCCAAGTTCAAGCATCTATAAAAAAAAAGTATTTAAGATTTGTCTTTCATTGGGGCAATATGCCATATTTCAAGGCCTTAGGTCTCTTTAATGAACACAGCGAAATGGGCTGATGGCACAACAGTGTGCATTGTCCTATATGCTTATTTTTATTTTTTGCAAAGGCCCTATTTTTTATTTTTGCAAAGATCCTTGATGCTATGTAATATGGTGCTAAACCCAAAATGCTTATAACCTGCAGTTTGCATAATGAAAAAGTGCACAATGAATTCTTTCATTCATGGCGATCACTAAAGAATCACTAAACAGCTGCCATGAAACCTCACTTCTTGTATGATAAATTTATTTTAATAAAATTCTTAATTTTCTATTATTAAAAAACTAAATATGGGCAAAAGTCTGGAAACACTAATATTTTTCCATTCTCTGCTTTCTTTTTTCCATACTTTTCCAGACCTGGAAAATACTTAAATCAAATTCCATACTTTTCCATACTTTTCCAAACCCCGTAGGAACCCTGAAAACAGCTTATTCATTTATCGGATAAGCTCCAAAATGTACCTCAGTTCAAGAGTGTTTCACAGCTCACGACAACAACAACAACAACTCAAGACAAATAATAACGATTAACTTTCGACAGTCGACAAGAATGTTGAGAAAACAGCGAACTTAAACGTAATGACAGCTATGTTGCCGTTAATAGCTTATTTTCTCTCAGTTTCGTCTCCTGTTCAGCTCTCGTTGTCTCCATTTGAGTCATCCAGTGTCCCATAAGGCCGCATGGGTGATGATGGCATTTAATTGAGACAGTTAGTAGGGTGGAATTTGCCTGGTTGTGTGTGATTAACCTGGAAAATATATGAGCTCACACTGTACATAACAAAGCATGACCTGAGGACCTTTCCCTCGCAACGCCTTCCCCGCAAAATGCTAATGTTTGGCTTCGCGGAACAAAATGGGCGGCGTTTTGAATAAATTCGATTAGAGGAGACACTGTAGTTTTGCTTTGCCGCCTCAGTGGAAGTAATTCAAAAGTGTGATCTTCTGAAATGAAAACAGGCTTGTATTTACAACATCCGCTATTCCGCAGATAAAGTGGTGGTCAAATGCTCTCTTTTGGTGCAGTGAGTCAAAATGATTATACAGTCACCTGGAAACCGAGTGGGCCGCTCTGTACTTGAGAAAATAAATGAGATCTTCTGTGTCCCATCAGGTCTGGCACGAGCGCTCAGGTGTTCAGCTTCTCACGGTTATGCACATGTCATGGCTGGCACCGAGTGTCCGACCCGCAGTGCCAGACAGACTCCAGCAGAGCCGCTCGCTGGCCACCGAAATGCCACGGGCCGCGCTCTTCCGGGCATTTCCGATGAGATAGTGGCGTCTGGAACACAACAGAAGAGTTTAATTTGAATTTATGAGGTTGTGTGGGACTATCAGGTGCACTGCTGCTTAATAAGATGCTTTATTTGGATCCTTTACCTTTGCAACACGACCGAGGTTGGTAGGAGGTGTTCTGCTGTAACGCTCACACAGACAAGTTATATAAAAAGTGCAATGAGTCACATAGTTATTAGCCTAACAGCCAGTCTGAGATCAATGAATTCAAACGTATCCTTAAAGGAACAGCTCAATTAAAAAATAAATTTCATCATCCTTTAATCACACTCATGTACACTCTTAAAAATTAAACTTCTTTATTGGCCTTGATGGTTCCACAAAGATCCTTTAACACTTTCCATTCCACAAAAGGTTCTTTATAATAGAAAAATGTGTTATATAAAATGTTCCTCACAATAGGAAAAATTGTCTCTTTTAAGAACGGTTTTAAAAAAAGGTTGCCATGGCATTGTTTTTCTTTTCAAATCGTAAACACACAACAGGATGTCAAGCTTCAATAGATAAAAACACAATTAAAAGTATCATGAAAGTTATCCATATACAATATTCTAAGATCTTCTGGAGCCATACACTAGTTTTGTTAGAGCGACAGGCATTATTTACTAATGACTTTCCTCTCTCAAATCTCATTCCTATATTCAGTTTATTCAAAGTTGATGTGTTGTTAAGATGCAAGAACTAATAATGTGTAGCCTATGTGGTGACATTCAACAACAAATCTTGGTGTGCAAAGTTAGAATGTGTATGTGAGAATGAGATTTGAGAGTTACAATGACAGTGTTTATCAGTGATTAATGACTTATTTTTTTCCCTCACATAAAAAAATAAGACTGTAATATATATATATATATATATATATATATATATGTGTGTGTGTGTATATATATATATATATATATATACATATAGTGCACATGTCTATGTCCAAGTTTTCATGGTGCTTTTCTCTGGAGCTTGGCAGCTTGTTGTTAGTATAAGATTACATTGTATGGAAAAAGAACTGCACTAACATGTTTTTAAAGTAATAAATGCTTTTATTCATCAAGAATGCATTAAATTAATTACATTATATTTATAATAACAATAAATATGTTATAGATAAAAACATTTTAATGTTCCATTCATCAAAGAATCCTGAAAAAAAGATGACATGACTGTTTTCAACATTGATAATAATAAGAAATACTTCCTGAGCAGAAAATCAGCATATTAGAATATGATTTCTGAAGGATCGTGTGACACTGAAGACTGAAGTAATGATGCTGAAAATTCAGCTTTGCATCACAGGAATGAATTACATTTTAAAATATATTCAATTAGAAAACAGTAATTTATATATTCCACAATATTACTGTATTTTTACTGTAAATTTACTTTATAATCTGAATAAAATAAATGCAGCCTTGGTGAGAATAAGAGATTTCTTTGAAAAAAACAAACAAAAAAACAAACAAACAAAAAAACAAAACAAAACAAAACAAAACAAAACAAAACAAAACAAAACAAAAAAAACATAAAAAAAAATCTTACTAACCCCAAACCTTTGAACTGTAGTGTATCATGGCACAAATACCTCAAAAATGATTGGCACCAAAAAAGTTCTAACTATAAGCTGAAAATGAACATTCCATGTGGGTGAACAATATCTTTTTAAATCCTGTTATATATTTAAAATGCATGAGCTCTGAGCATTGCACACCTTTATGCTGGAGTGAGCAGTGATATTTAAACTCACTATTTCCCTCCGAGTAACTTTGAGGAATACAGGAGACGTGCCATCGTAAACCAGTGGAATCTTTAATGCTATTTTGAGAATACTAAGTACATATGTCAGTTTTTCAATCTGATATTCCTTTATGACCGTATGGACGCATTTGTTCAGCTTTTAACAGCCCTCGTAAGATTTGTTTGAGATTACTTACTGAAACCCATTTGGGAGCGTGTTTGGTGTATATCTTCATCTAATTCCAGCTTCTATATTTCATCTTAAATCCCACAGGAGCTGTTTTTCTGCGCGACTCTTGTTGTGCCTCTGAAGTATGGTAACACACATGCTTCTTGGTTCCTCAGAGGAACGTGGGCGTCCAAACATCATCTCCTTAGCTAATAAATAAGGTTTTCCCTTCCTCAAGCTCAGATGCAGTTTTGATCTTTCCCTCATTGCATTCTCTGATTTTTCCCCGTCTTTCCCTGAGCAATAAATACCTCTTATCAGCAAAATCTGAAGACTAATATATGAAATCTTTTATTGGTTTCTGTCTCACGTAACGGTTTGAAATCATGGATTTTCAATGTCTGCACAGTTTTGGACTGATAAGATGAAAGATTTTCTTTGGTGAAGTCAAATGCAAACACAGGCCAAAAGGTTCTTTGTGTTGTTGCTATTTTGTTGTGGAGCTCATATGCATGTAGGCAGGCAAGTTAATTTTAGAGGTTAAAAAGAAAAAGTTGACTGAAATGGCAAACTAACCTTAACCTTAGTGGTTTAGTAGTTGTGTTTGCTAAGGTGGGCATCACTATTGCTACTGATCATGATAAAGGTTAAAGATTCAAACAAACCATTAAATCCTAAGCATTTTAGCATGCAACTCATCCCATATCGTCTGTGCTAGGATTACTTATATACTATTATAGTATGTATTAATATTTTAAATTAGCTTTTTTTCTACACTACTAGTCAAAAGTTTGGAATAAATCCAATTTTTCATGTTTTTGAAATAAGTTTCTTATGCTTCTCAAGACAGCCTTAAAATAAATGCAGTTTTGGTGAGAATGAGAGACTTCTTAAAAAAATACACACACACACACACACACACACACACACACACACACACACACACACACACACACTCACTCATGTTTGTTTTGTGGTTTACGGGGACTCTCCATAGACGTAATGGTTTTTATACCGTACAAACTGTATGGGCTATTGCCCTACACCAACCCTACACCTAAACCTACCCCTTACAGGAAACTTTCTGCATTTTTAGATTTTCAAAAAAACACCATTTAGTATGTTTTTTAAGCCTTTTGAATTACGGGGACATAGGCAGTGTCCTCATAAACCACCTTCAAATTGTAATACCTCTGTCATACCCATGTCATTAAACAAATTTTGTCCCCATAAACCACAAAAACCAGTACACAGACACACACACACACACACACACACACACACACACAGACAGTATAATCACTATTTCAAACTTTTTGTATGCTATGCGCTTTGTCATTAAACCATTCTGTTTTCATATGATATTTATGTTTTATTTTATTTCAGCTTTTATTTCAGTTAATAGACATGATTTTCATAGTTTTAGTTAACAATAACAGATGTGAGCTAATGATTTATCATTTTCATCTGATGGATTTCAAACAATTTGTCAGTGCACTAATTGTGCACAACCAAACACATTAATCCAGCACCCACTCCGAGGGGAGAAAACTCCATTTGGTCCCATAAAAACTATGAAGCGTTTAGCAAATGCAAGGCCACAATCAATTAAATGTGTTATTCAGTAAGTGGAGACGGAGGGACAGAAATCGAAGCAGCAGAACGGAAATAGTGTCTTTAGGTGCCAGGATTAACCCAGAGCTCCTTCAGTTCAATCAATGAGCCAATAACAGCCACGACACACACACCACAGTCATTCCTCAGGACTTCATGATTGTGTCACAATGTTGTCTTCGGTTTTAACTCTATATCTATTGTTCTCATCATTTAAATCAACCAAACTTCTTTCATTGTGAAATGTTTAGCTTGCAGAGTGTTGCACTCGGGTTGCAGTGACATTCAAAACACTTTTGGGGCCACTGCACTGATTATCTGGTCCTGGTTCTGTAATGTGTGTGTGTGTGTTGTGTTGTCTGTGCTTTACCTGAAGGCTGTCTGTACCCTCAGGGCGGGAAGCACCGACCCCAGGAACCTTCATTCCAAATGCTGTCAATCACGATTCAATCAGTTCTCATGCTCCACTTCATCAGTTCTGAGTTCAGCTCGACCACTAAATCTCACAATTACACCCTCTTTCATATGAGTAGATGCCCTGTATGACATGAGCAGCAGAAGAGTCAAATAAATAAAACATGGACCCACAGCAGATGGGGATGTTATTCTTGCATTCATATCAGGTGAATCTCAGGAAACCTGTCAAGAAGAGTCCAGGTCATATTTTACAGCAAAAAAATAAAATAAAAATAAAGGACCATCAAGATTAAAATGATTGTATTGTGACGATTTTTAATGCCAAATAAGCATTTTTGAATAGTTTTTATATTGTTTTTAATAATAGTAATGTTGAGGGGAAATGTGATTAATTGTCATGTAAATACCATCATGCAAAATACTACTACTACTACTACTAGAAATAATAATAATAATATTAATAATATTATTATTAATGATAATAATAGATAATACATCCTAGCAATAATAATAATAACAATAATAATAATAATAATAATAATTATTATTATTATTATTATTATTATTATTATTAATAAATAATGCAGTATAAAAATAAAGTTATTAAATTTCTTGATTCAAATTATAATTTCTTACAGTTTTTAAAACATACTCACACCTAAAAACCAGTCAGAACACCCTAACAACCACTCTGAACACCCTAACAACAACAACAACAACAACAACAACAACAACAAAAATAATAATAATAATAATAATAATAATAATAATAATAAGGCTTCAGTTTCTTTATTCAAAACATCATCTAATTTTTCTTTTGAAAATATTAATTTTATTAATAGTAAACAAACTGTTTAATAAACAAACAATACATACATACACACATACAAAATTTTGATATGTGACAATTTACATGACGTTCTAACCTTCCAATAAACTCAGATCTCCTGAAGTACAGCAAAACCTGACATGTTTGCTTGATTTTAATGTTTCTCTTTTATTTAAATCTTGGCTCAGATGTGTAATATTCCCGCTCCATCGCACAAATGTCAATAGACCGCATAAGCAAACACTGAACGTGAAATGATCAGTTATGTATGAAATGTTCTAATCTATCCAATTACACTAATTCACAGTGAGACGGGCTGCTTGACATCACTCATGCTTTCTGCTGCTGTAAACGAGAACAGCGGTGTTTTCCGGCCCAAACCCCCACCTGAGAGCCAGGGGCCCCTGCTCAGTGCATACGCCACCTGAATGCAAACACTTTGTTTGTGATCATAAGTGTTCAGCTCTTTACATTGCACCAAATTACATCACCATCTGCACCACTCAACACACCTGTTTAGAATGATAATGTGGAAACTATAAATACTTTGTTACAGTTTAGCAGATCACAGCAGTATAGCGGCAAGGGTCACCTCTGAGATAATGGCCCACATTTCTCATTTGAGTTTCATGCACTGAACCACTTCATGCAAATGACTGTAAATCACACAGAAAGCTCCTCCGCTGGTGCAGCTATACCAGCTATTAGGAAACAGTGACCTCTAGTGCTTTCATCAAAAAGTGCATATTACAAACAGACAGGCCTGAACTTAGATTTATCAGATTTACAATCACCTGACAGACGATACAATCCCGTAGACTTATATTAAAAGAGGAACCTGAGTCATAACTAACATTATACAGACAGTAAACAACCACCTAACAACAAGTCAGAAGCCACTGGATTCTAGCATCCACTCTAAACACCCTAGCAACAATGTAACAACCATCTGAAACAGCCTTACATCCACATAGCAACCAGCCAGAACTACAAAAGCCCTAACAACCACCTAGCAACTAACCAAAAGACACTAGCAACAATCTAACAACCACCAAAAACACCTTAACAAGCTATCACATAGCAACCACCCTGAACACCCTAGAAACAATCTAATAAACACCCCATAACACACTAACATCCATCTAGAAACCAGCCAGAACACCCTAGCAAAAATCTAGCATCACCCCTAACATCCTAACAATCACCTAGTAAAATCCTAGCAACTATCCAGACAGATAAAACACCCTAACCACCATCTGGCAACTAACAGAACACCCTAGAAAAAAATCTAACAATAACCCAAAACACCTTAATAACCACAAAACATCTAAACAGCTACCTAGCAACCAACCAGCATGCCTTAGCAACCACCCTGAACAGCCTTGCAACAATCTAAAAAAACACCCCAAACACCCTGACATCTACCTAGCAACCACCCTGAACAACTTAGAAACTATCTATCAACCACCCAAAACACCTTAACATCCACCTAACAACCAGCAAGCACACCCTAACAACCACCACTGCAAACAACCAGAACACTTGCAACAATCGAACAACCACCCAAAACACCTTACGTCCACCTCGTAACCAGCCAGAACACACTGGCAACCACCCAGAACACATTAGCAACAATCTAATAACCCAAAACACCCAGCAACCAGTCCGAACAGCCTACCCTCACGAAAAAGAAGTACTGTATATTCAAGTGTGCTATTAGTATACTTATTTTAAACTAAAAATAGGAAAGTATAATTTCAGTCTACTTTTATGCACTTCTCAGAAATGTGCTTTATGTACTTCTCAGAAATATACTTAAAATTAAATTTAAGTATACTTTACTTATACTTCGAAAAAGTCTAAATACTGTATATTTAAGCCATACTTGTGCTCCAAGAATCCATTTTCATTGTTACACGGTAGGGGGCGATATTACACATCTTCTGTACAGACTTTCCAAAGCAAAGAAGAAACTGAAACAACAGATGCTTCCACACTTAAGGCCCTGTCCCAAATGGAACACTTTATGTGCACTTGCGGTCTTATGGACTTACAATGGCCGCTGCGTGCGTGTGTCCGTTAAGTCCACAAGACCGTAGGGTGTCCCATTCCTCATTTTAGCGTTCAGAAGGGTGCTCGCGAGCGCCCCCTTTATGGCCGTTATGCGCCCTTGATCCGCATTTCTGCCGAGCCCGCACTGGGGTGAGCTCTGTGGTAGACTTCTACCCGACAGTCAATGCGGCATTACATCACGAAAGTGCGAACTCAGAGGAAGACCGCGAGGGTTTAGGGTGCCATTTGGGACAGGACCTTACAGTGCGTTCCTAACGGGATATATCGCCCTCCGAAGGGCACTTCGGAGTGAAAACAATCATAGCCGCCATATCGAAGTGTCGTTCCAAAACTGATGGAAACTTCGGGCCCCCATGATCCTTTGCACAGATGCTTTGCATGATGACGGCGCCTCCATGTGGGCACCGGATGATGACGCAGAAGGGCACTTTAAGAAACAGTTGTTTGGTCCCCTACACCCTTCAACCCTTCGAAGCTCTCACTCGGGAGGGTAAACCCTTTGAAGGGATTAGGGCATAGCCTAGGGATGAGCCCTTCCAAATGCAAGGCAGAGATCATCTAAGACGATCATCAGACATAAAACAGCATCAAAACTGTGTAACGTTATGGAATAAAATGACAACCCGTGAAGAGGTAATGACTGGGGAGTTGTTCGACTCCATATACGTTTTGATTATCATTCTGAATCCAATTCATAGTCTTATTTTTTTCAGCTTTTTGTTCAAAAGGTTGTTTATTTCTTTCTTTATTTTTTATTTATGAAACTTACCCACATTCAAGTGTTTATAAAAAAGAATGCATGAAGCTAGAATAAAATGTTTTTGTTTACAAGCAGATACCCTGTTCTTTCTTTTGATGTTTTGTATGTTCAGATATTCATATAACAAAATATATACATGTTAATACCTAAATAGGGACATAGTAGTATACTTAAAGTATGAGGTAAAGTTCACTTAAAGAAAACTTATGAGTATACTTGCAGTATAAAACTACTAAACTAATAGTTTACTGAGACTATACTTCAAAGTGTACTAAAAATGCTACAAGTATTTAATTAGTAAATTATCAGTATACCTATAAGTTCACTTTTAGTATAGTTGCAGTACAAACTAAAATTATAGATGTAAACTAGTTGTGTACTCAAAGTTTACTACTGTTATACTTAAAGTATACTTAAAAGTATACTATTATATACTAGAAACTGGGCCAATTTAGTCCCAAGGAGTATTGAAATAGTACACTTACAAGTACTAGTACACTGATATTTGTATACTTACTACACAAAGTATACTTAAAAATATACTTGAACTTTACTAAAGTATACTTAATAAAATAAACTTGAAGTATACTTCTTTTTGGTAAGGGTAGCAATCACCCAGAACACCCTAGCAACCAGTTAGAATATCCTAGCAACCACCTGAAACACCCTAACAAGAACATACCAACCAACCAGCATACCTCAGCAACCACCCTGAACACCTTAACAAAAATCTAACAACCACCAAAAAACTCTAACATTCACCTAACAACCAGCCAGAACACCCTAACTACCCAAAACATCCTAATAACCGCTTTGCAACCAACCAGAACCCCCTAGAAACTACCCTAGCAACAATCTAACAACCACCTAAAACATCCAAGCAACCACCTAGCAAACCCCAAACACCTTAATAACCACAAAACATCCAAACAACTACCTAGTAATCAACAAGAAAAACCCTTGCAACAACCTAACAACCACCCAAAACATCCTAATATCCTAGAAACCACCTAAAACATTCTACTATCCACCTACCAACCAGCATACCTTAGCAACCACCCTGAACACCTTAGCAACAATCTAACAACAATCCAAAAAAAACCCCTGAACATCCACCTAACAATCAACCAGAACACCCTATCAACCACTCTGAACACCCTTGCAACAATCTAACAAACAGATAAAACACCCACATCTACCTAGCTACCAGCCAGAACACCCTTACTACCCAAAACATCCTAATAACCACTTTTCAACCAACAAAGACACCCTATCAGCAATCTAACAACCACCTAAAACATCCAAACAACCACCTAGCAAACCCCAAACACCTTAATAACCACAAAACATCCGAACAACTACCTAGTAATCAACAAGAAAAACCCTTGCAACAACCTAACAGCCACCCAAAACTTCCTAATATCCACCGAGCAACCAGCCAGAACATTCTTGCAACCACCTAATACACCCAAAACAAAACAACCACCTAGCAACTAACCACAACAGCATAGAAACCACCCAGAATTCTTTAGCAACAAACACCCTAAGATCCACCTAGCAACCAGCCAGAGCACCCTAGCAACCACCCTGAACACCTTAGCAACAATCTAAGAACCCAAAACACCTAGCAACCAGTCAGTACAGCTCAACAATCACCCAGAACACCCTAGCAACCAGTTATATCACCCTAGCAACCCCCCAGCAGTCCCACAACAATGTGACACTGTGGTGATCTTTGCATGAATACCGCTCATGTTTCTTCAGCCAGTTGATTTGTTTTCAGTGATGTTCTGACAGCCTGGTACATATATATTCACGGGGAACCACTCTAGATGGCATTCATTTGATTCCCCGGAGACTGATGGACTACAGAATGGACTTCAGCTTCTTCACTATATTAAACACTCAACAACAAACTCACAGGCAGAAGGCCTTGCATTACAAAAGAATCACACTGTCATACACCCTTCAGAGCACCAGCACAGCTGTGAAGGATACATTGTCTGTCTCTGATCATGCTCATGCGAACAGCATGGAAATCAGCTGATCTCTGCTACTGATGCTGCTGTTTCCTGGGTAACAGCATCACTCCTAGAGTGAAGGAGGAGGGGAGAGAGAGAGAGAGAGAGAGAGAGAGAATCACTCATGCATAATCTCCTGTTAAACTAGCGTTAGATAAACTATACCATCATCAAATAACCTTAACAGCCCTTCTGCTCAGACCTAAGTACTTAACAAAAGCTATAAATCATCATTAGAAATAATGGACTGTGTTCATTCAAGATATATGTGTACTTTGTCATTTTAATGCATTACAAAAAGGAGGCCTAAAAGGTAGTGATAAAATGGAGCAGGGAGTCTTGGTTAGTCACTGGAGAGAAGCTGAAGGGCAGGAGACTGGGGCTAGTTGTCACACAGACTCAGCAACTGTAACTGTAAGGTTTTGAATCAAAATTGCAAAAACAAATGCTTTTCTCTAGCAGTGGTTTTGTATGTTGGTTTCTAGTTCAAAATGATTTTGGTTATAGCTAACCTTTTGTGACATATGCCCTTATATTTTGTTTTGTTTTTTGTTTTTTCCTTTCCTTTCCTTTCCTTTCCTTTCCTTTCCTTTCTTTTGTTTTATTTTATTTTATTATTTTGTTTTGGTTTGTTTATTTTATGATGCATTGCTTTACTAATAATCATTCTCCGGACTCATTAACACTAACAAACTCTCCTGTGCAGAGTGTTTTTTTTTATTTTTTAAACAAGTGATAATTCAACACAGAATTCAACTAACTAACTAACTAACCAACCAACCAACCAGCTAACCAGCTAACCAACCAACCAACTAACTAACTAAATAACTAACTAACTAACTAAATAAGTGGTAAATAAGATTTTTGAAGTACATTTTACAAGAAAATACAATTTTGATTTTTCTACTCTGAAAATTTGGTGTATAATTTTCTCTCAGAAATTACTAGTAAATTTGATAAGCCATTACAAAGAAACTGTGATTTTGAGAAACAGTAATTTTGAAGTAAAAAAAAAAAAACTGAAATAGTATATTCTTGTAAAACATACTCTCGTAATCTTTATTTACAATTTCACTTTTAGCTCAAATTTAACTAACTAGCTAACTAACTAACTAAAAAAATAGGAGTTGTAATTACTGAATTACATTTACAGATTATTGAAGTACATTTTATAAGACAAACACAATTTCGATTTTTCTACACTAAAATTTGGTGTATAATTTTCACATTTTCTTGTAAAACCCCCAGTTTCACAGACACAGCTCAATAGTCCCAGTCTAAAATGCATGTCTGGGCTGTTTTAACTGAAAGAAACTTGCACTGACTGATCTTAAAATATATCAGTGCCATTGTTTTGTCTCAAGATACACACAAGCAATATTATTTTCTAAGGCATGTTTATAAAAGATACTTAAATGTCCTAATTGAACTATGGCCTAATCCTAGCTTAACCTAAGCCCTGTGTGTGAAACCAGGCCTTTGACATGTAATGAGCATATGACATACAGAACAACCTGCATGGTAAAGCAAAGAAAACATAAAATCATTCCTGCATCTACAACAATGGTAGTTCATTGGTCAAAATCACAGAACAAATCCTCATTGTTTGCTAATAAAAGCCACGTCCTTCCACACACACAATATGCAGATGGTCCTATTCACCGATGGGGGTTTCTCAGCACTTTTAATTGCTAATTCACTTCAGAGGGGTTTCCAGGGAAACAGTTACTACGGACTCACTGTGACTGTCAGAGTTTATCGAGCTTTGCCACACGTTGCATCACATGATAGCAACAGACCATCAGAAACAAATACGTTTGCATACTGTAAAACATTAGAATATCACGATTTCTGACACATCTTTTGCTCTATTATAGATCTTGTTGTAATATGCATTATATTATAAATTAATGTGGGTTTTATGCATATGCACAAGTGTTGCCATGGAGATGCAATTCAACGAAGTGAGTAGAAAGGAGATATATGAGCTGTCTTCTGTGTGGGTAGTTGACTGTGTGTGTGTGAGTGGGGTTATCCTAAAACCCACAAGAATATGTGTGTATGAGGGGGCAGAATGTGAGGACATGTGCTTGAACGTGTGTGTGCGCGTTATTCATGCACATGTGCAAGAAGTCACGGCAAACATTTCCCGCATAGAGTATAATTACCGTAAGTGAGTTGAGTTTCAGACACAATCTGAAGTGCAGCCAACCTGCGCCTACTCTTGACAGCTCAGCATATGATCTAACAGAGGCAAACGCCCACCACTCTCCTCTCCCTCAGATGCCTGAACCATGAGCATTTAAAGCACAAAAATAACTTCCACAGCTGTATCCCAAGAGCCCTTTAACATCTAAATGTACAGCCTGATTGCTGTCATGGCCTGTGTGAGAATACATGCTTTCAGGTCTACCTGTAGGATGAACTGGGAAACTTTAGCTTGTACTGTCATGTTTGCATATGATTTTAGTGTTTTATGTTGTTAATACATTTACAAATCTAAATGTATATTCTCTAAACGTATAATTCTGGCGCTGGATGCCAGTTGATCAGCTTTCTAGCAAACAACTTTGATACAAAACCTGTTTACCACCTACTGTATGACCGCAGCTCCCCTAAAGGTTATCTGTTTCATATATCAGGCATAATATGTTTTAGCGGAAATGGCATTTATTAAATAAAATCATGTTTTAATGTGAGTAATGTGAAGCCTATCTTCAACATAAAAGAAAATCATGATTTGGTAAATCAAATTAAGATAATTATGAAAGTTGAAAGTTTGAGATACTAAGTCTTAAATATGAGGGAAAAAAGTTGAAGTTAGAATATACAGTACCAAGTCATAGTTATGAAAAATAAAGTCAAAATTATGACAAAGTCAGAAATTAGATTAAAAAAAAAATCATAATTATGAGATTAAAAAGATGAAATTATGAGATGCTAAGTCATAATGAGATAAAGTTTAAATGAAAACTATGATGTACATCTATGTCTAAATTATGATATGAAAAGTCATAATTATGGCATACATCAAAATAGGTTGCAAAATTATGACATAAAAAAGTCATATTTATGCGATAAAAATGGAAATTATGACATATAAATTAATTATGAGATAAAAATCACAATTATGATGAAAAGTAATTGTAATTAGGATTTTTCTTATGCCATAATTATGATTGACCAAAGCATGTTTTTATCTTATGTAGCCAGAAATACACAGGTAGGGTACTATATAATTAAGTAAAGTTGTTGCTGTTGTTTTTTTAATGATCTTGTCTTCTATTGTCTTAAAGACAGCATTATGATTTCTTGTTTTTGGCTGAACTAATGTTGTTGCACGCATGCAAACTTTCTTGGCAGAAATAATATTGTTGCAGTACCATATTTCACCAGTAGAGCTCTCACTGCTTCGTAAACTGTAATGCAATGTGATCTGTGCCTGTATTCATGAAAATTCTTAGTGCAAAGAGTTGCTCCTAGTGACAAAATTCTAAGAAAATTCTTAGAAAAGTGGGCACCCCTTAAAATTAAAGAGAAGATCCTAGTAAAGATAAAATTATTCACTAAGCATAACCCTTAAAAGAGCTCAAGGTCAAAATGTGTTAGGAATAGGGAGGAGGACTTTTAAGAGGCTTAAGAGTTTACTTTAGCAGAGATAAATGGTCGAAAGATGAAGAGGGAGAGGAAATGTGTTGCAGACAATGGTGACAGTGACTTAGTAAGATGCTAGATTAGACTGTGCAGGGATCATGTTTGTAACTTTTATATTTACTGTGATCTTCTCTTTAATTTTAAGGGGAAATGCCCACTCCAAGAATTTTCGTAGAATTTTGTCATAGGAGCAACTCTTTGCACTAAGAATTTTCATGAATACGGGCCCAGATCTTTATCGGTCAGGTTGAACATCAAGCTCATATTCTCCAAGACAATAAACTCATTAAACAGAAGAAATGATGGTGATTGTTCAGTATACTCACAAGTAGTCATTTAACAGCACTGAGGTGTATCTCACTCACTAGAGCTGACGCTGAGCTGTTGTCGCATTCAATTCATTATTAAAGAAATTACCACTGAGCCACAGAAAGAGAGAGAGGGAGAGAAAAAATTACAATAAACACAAGAAAGCGCCTGCAGTGCGTATGTGTGTGTGTCCAGTCCTCTGCTGGCCAAATCTGAGGCCAAATCTTATTATCGGAGTATAATTGCTTGGCTTAAAATTGCCTCCCGCAAACTGCCCATTCAAAACAGTCACAATAAAAGCTATTTACTGTTATTACTTTGAAGCAGCTGTTGCCATGGCAGCAGCGGTTATTTTTGGAGGGAGGCTGACTGTAATAAAGAGGCCAGATTTGACTGAGAATATTTTTAATGTGATAATTCTTCTTCAGGAATTATGATAGATGCTGATTGTTTGATTAATGTCTCTTTATGGAGGTGAAGCGCGCTTCTGTCGAAAGCTTGATGCCATGAACGTGCGCGTCTGTCTGGTTTTATCAGATAAAATGGTTCGCCTCTCAACACGAACTCTAATTTGTCAAATCCTTGTCTTCTTTTCTTCTCGTAACTCCCCAGAGGCACATTTTGTTGCTCAGAGGTCGTTCTTTCATATCTCAGGAGGCTTAATGGAGTTCTCAATTAAGTTTCTGTGAAGTTACAAGATGTTTCTTCTAAAATTTCTTTGGAGGAATAAAAATAGACTCAAATGAGGCAATTGTTGACGTACATCAAGAGTAAGCTACGTGTGCATACCAGCTCACATAATTTGGTCTCAGATGAATTTGATGAGAGATGCTTGAGATCATATTGAAATCTTTGAATTGTGGTTGTATACGGAAAACAAAAATGAGAAATTGTGAAAACTGTGACATTTTGCATATGCGTATTATGTGTTCAGTCAAAAAGAGATATATCACTTGTGATTTTACACACCCTAAAAAAGGGTAAATAACAAAGATTATTGAAGTAAATTTTACAAGAAAATACTCTGTCTTCCTACTTCTAAAGTTCATGTTTGATTTAATGTGTTACTTGCTGTTTCTTTGTAATTACGGTGTTTCTCAGTTGCTTTGGCACATTTTTTGAAACAGTCTTAACATTCTCTAAACTGTAAGTGCATTTGTCTCAACTGTTTGCTGAAACGTCATAACTCTATTGCATGTCTGCAAAATGTAGTAACTTATCTAAAATATTAATGCATGCTTCAAAACCTAGTTATTGTGTCAGTGACTTGGCCAATGCCACCAAAATAAAAAGTGTTTTTGTCACTGTGTGAGCCACACCTTTTTGTTGACAGACCTTTTTTTATACTATACAATAATGTCAGTTTTGTCTGTGTATCACGATGCATATTTCAACGGTCTGTAAAAAAGTCAACACTACACAAAAAGAAAACGAACATTTTTATTTAGACAGTGCATATATTTTTGTAGAAATGTGTTACATGTCCTTCTTATATTATTATTTATTATGGTCTACAGTATACTGTCCTGCACACTTATTTTTTTGCACATTTTATTCTATATTTTATTTTGTATTTCTACTTCATTTATTTTTTATTTTTTTATATTTATGTGTATTCTTTGTGTTTGTATTGCATATAATTGCACTGTCCATGGAGCGGACCTGACTAACACTTCACTGCTGGTTATACTTTGTATAATTGTGTATGTGACAAATAAAAATCTTGAATCTTGAATCTTGAGTCAACTAAAAATTCAACATTGCTTGTTCATTTTTACACACTCTATTGTGTTCCCATAACACTAACGCCACCACACACTTACATATCTTCCTACTGCTCTTCCACAACAGGACATGAATTTTAAGTTTACATGTAACACATTTCTACAGATAAATGTAATGTACAAATATAAATGTATTTACATTATATAGAACTGCTGTAGCTGCTGCTGTTTAGGGTTGTGACGTTCCTCCTTGTTCAAAAAATTGTAGTGATTGTGCTGGGCAAACTCCATATATGCTTCTAAACTTGGTTAATTGGCAAGAGTCTGATTCTCCAAAACCTTCCCAAAAATCCTAGAAAGTTTTTAAAAATTCTGGAAAGTTTCAGGAAATTTTCCGCCCTTTTGCAACCCCAATGGCAAGCCATCTGCCAACTTAGCAGCAACCATTCCATTTCAGATATTTATGGAACATGCACATGCCTGACAGATTTTAATAATTGAATTGGATCATTTTGCATGTGGCTCAAACGATGAAAGAATGTTTAGAAGTTGTGAAGAGTTTGACAATTTCACTGAGAATCAGCTTATCAGTTTTAATTATTTAATCAATTTATTGTGCAAATTGTACACACTGTAAAAAAATGACTGTGATTTTAATGGTAAGAACTGTGAAAATGCTACAGTAAAAACCTGTTAAATGGTTAACGGTAAGTTCCTGTAAAATTTACAGGGAAAAACCGTGAACTGATGTTCCCAGAATTCCCTGTGTTGTATTTCAAATTTTGTTTGAATTTGATGTTTTTTCTTTGAAATAACTATGTTTCTTCTTAGTTTTTTTCTTATCAGTTATGTTTATTAGGGTTGTATGTTACATCTAATGCTGTTAAATTAATGTTTATAGCATATTTCAGTTTAGTGAGTCTCACCATGATGGTGTTTAGTGCTTGTGTGAATGACACTGTGCACCTTCTATGTATGTTATTATTTAAAAGCTGCTTGTGATGGGCTTTGGTTGATCATGTGATTTTCTCATCACCACCTGCATTTGGTGGTTATCAATGTATTTCAAAGGTACAAAACAGATTTCAGTACTTTAATAGGTTAGTATATTAACATTATATCAGTTAATAAAATTTTGGTATTTAACTGTAAATTTAAGTTAAAGCCGTAAAACCTAAAATGTTATCGTATTTTTTATGGTAGAATTCCAGCAACCACAGCTGCTGTTTTTTTACCGTAAATTTTACGGAATTTTTTTTACAGTGCACAATTGTACTCAATCATTTGCACACATGTGCCAAAACACATGCAATTTGCCTAAATCAATAAGAAATTCAAATCTGATGTGAACAAGAAACTAATTTAGACATCTGAACTTATTGTTTTGAGGAAAAAACTTTCATTCGAGACTTGAGCTAAAGCAATTGAGAAAAACTGTAATCATGAATTTTAAGAGCAATTTTAAGTGGAAATTTCTACAACTATTTTTTTTATATGAGAATAAATCTCAGCACACATTAACTCACATGTTGAAATAAAAAATATACGAATATGGACCATTTAAAGACACAAGGACGTTTGGTTTATACATGACAGATGTATGTTTATTTTTTTCTCTTTCCTCATTGGACCGTGAGCGATGACCTCAGCATTGCGAGATCACAGGCACCTGTTCATCAGTTCTGAAGTAGTTTTCTTGCATAGGGCAGTAAGTAAAGAATATTAATAATAATAATATATACACTACAAATCACTGATTGTATATTTTCTTCATTTTTATAAACAGACATTCAGTTACTTATATGAGTTATATACAAAGGAAGCAGTGTGATTTTTTTTCCTCCAGGTCGGAGCTTGACAAATGAATCCCAACGAAATCCATTTCCCACTCAATAGCTGTTAGTCCATGTTTTCTTCCCTCTCTTTGTGTTACATCGCTCTTCTTTTTGGGCTCCATCCAGAGGAAGATTATGGATATTTGTTCTTATCACCGCCAACATGATAAACTCTGTAGGGCATGATAAACACAACTCTCTGTCTTTCTGTCTCTAGCAATACATGATGTACTCTAGTTTATCAGTTTAGACAGCTACTGGCCCCGAAACACTTTCATCCACTCCATGGAGGCTTTTGAGCGCCAATACAAATGACGACTTCTCTTTCTGTGTTCAAAAAGTCTTATAAAACCAATTTTTCATTGTGATAATAAGCAATAATTAGAAAATGACTGATCACAATATGGTTTTGCAGATTAAAGAAAGACAAAGAAACTGAATTTAAAAAGTAAGCCTGCTGAAGTTTCCTTTCTAGATGCATGTGACGCACGCAGTGTTCACTGGGTTCACTCTTAAAATAAAGCATACACTTAGAACCAATAAGGGTTTAGCAGTCTGATGCCATAGAAGAACCTTCCAAGTTCCTCAAAGTACTGGGTGAATCTCACAAAGCCCATCAAGAACATGCCTGAGTTATATTTCATAAAATCAAAAGAAAGAAATTTAGTCCTCAGGATTTTAGTGTGATTTCCATGACATTAAGCATGTGCTGTAATTTTACTTATATATAAATATAAGTAAAAAAAAAAAAAATAAATAAAAATAAATTTTTATATATATATATATATATATATATAAAATAAAATTGTATTAAATGATAATAATAATAATAATAATAATAATACGTTTAATATTTAACTATTTACACATATTTATTTATACTGCCTTTTTAAATTCATGCTGACATAAAAATAATAATAATGAAAACAAAATGCAGTATAATGAGAATCACCATGATAGGAATTACCAAAAAAAATAAATAAAATAAATAAAAAAATAAAAAAAATGAATGAGTGAGTGAGTGAATGAATGCATAAAACATCAGGATATATTACTTACAATTACGCACTCAGTAGACACTTTTATCCAAAGTGACTTTCAAAAGAGGAACAAAATTAATTTGTCACAATTATAGCAGTGAAAATAATGTCTAACTGCAAAAATATTAAAGGTCTTAAAAATAGGCTTTATTTTCTTGATGCAAAATTTTGCCCTGTGATATCGAGGTAAATGTGTCAGTTCCTTTCTTGTTTTAATCTCCAAACGACTATGCAGCAACTCATGAACCATATACAGTGAAAATGAACCATATACAGTGAAAAAGACAAATGTTCTTTGCTGTACCTCAAATGAACTTTATCTTCAAAACTCTTGGGTTTTTCTTAAGGGTATTGGTGTGCTCAGTACGGGCCAGGACATTTCTGGTCTCTGGGCGTCTCATGTAACATCTCTAATAAAGCAATGCCTGCATTTGGCTCACTGGAGCAAAAGAGTCTTCTGTATTTGAATGATAAGCTGCGGTGTGCTGGAGGAGATGTATTCAGGCAAACTGCCCGTGGGGACACAGAGTGGGAAGTTAACAGTCATGCACTCCCATTTCCACACACTCAACCCTTACAGCACCAACCTAAATACAGACCTACGCTCACAAAATATTTAAGTATTTGGACTGCGTTTAAAATTTCCACCCATTAGAATCACAGTTTCAGCATACAAACTAATAAGCATAATGTGACACATATTTGTCAGTCAAACACAAATGAAACGGGTAAGAAACACACAAGATTTCTGAACTCAAAAAATCAGGACATTTATTTGCATCTATTTGATTTTATTTAAATAATCATATTTTCAAAATGCATTTATTCAAATCATTTACAATCAGCATAAATCTCTTCATTGTGAAAAATAACCTTTATTTGGTTAGAAAGAATGAATATCGCTAAAATATGGCTAACTATGGAACAAGCGATATCCAGTTAGTTCAAATGTATGTGATTGAAATAAACTATTTTTACTGATGATAAATATATAAACCTGATTATCGTATTTAAAACAGATTCAGTTTATTAGTACTATTAAAGAAATCTTACTTGTCTCATTTATGACTGACAAATATGCTTCACTCTTATGTGTATTAGTTTATGTTAAATCTGCATAATCAAAATGGATGGAAATTTTTACATGTATTTCAAATACATCTTAAATTTAAGCCTAAATATGTTTTAAATGCAAAACTGCAGCTCAATTTTGCTCTTATTTCAACCACAGCTGGCAATTGGACTGAAATACACATGCATGGACTCATATTTGTGTGTATAAATGTATATAAACAAGTATTCATCATTCTGAATTGGTAATATTGTCAGAGAGAGAACAATTTACAGGACCATTAAAGTGGCAGGTTAACGAGGTGTGTGTGTGTGTGTGTGTGTGTGTGTGTGATGGAGGATGAAGGTACAAAGTCAATTTCACACTAGGCTGAGTTCCCAGGGAAGCCAGACATTTTGATCACTCCATCACGCTACTGATAGCCTGTCCCTCTCTCTCTCTTTCTCTCTCTCTTTCACACACACACACATACAAAGAGCATCACATTAACACAGAGACTGAGAGTGAAAATTAATATGCGGTAGTATGCAGTATACTGTGCAGAGTATGCAAATTTTTAACATCGAACCCAATTGACCCTTCACAAAGACCCGCCCCCCTTAGTTACAGTTGCTATGTCCGACAAGCCATGGTGCTTTCACACTACACATCATGTTCTCACACAGTGAAAAATACATCGCATAGCAAAGAGAAAACTGACAACATGCCGACAGACAAGAAAGAGCAGGTTACTTCTGTATGAAACAGAAGGTATGAAACAAGGTGTCAGCTTTCAAATTTTGTCATTTTTTTAAAAAGAATTTCAAACAATAAATACCATTTTGTGGGTATTTAATGTATTGTGACATATCGCTGTAGTGCCTCAGTTTAAGTGGAACGTGAACCAATCATCTCTTCCTCTTTACTCGTTATAGCACAAAATAAACATGAACATCAGAAGGTATCTTGTTTCAACTGCAGAAAGACGTCAATACACACCATTTTTGACGTTCAAGTCCACCGACGTTAATTTACTCTTCTGTCTGATTTGTTTGTTGAACAAAATGGCAGATTTACTGTTTTGATTGGTCAGATCGCCTTTCAATCAAAGGTGAAGTATCCAACTGGATGCTGTATCCCACAATGAAACTACTAGTGTACCAAACTTGTAGCAAAATCAACCCCAAACACAACCAGCCCAATGCAGCAATACTGGATCAACCAATGGTGTGAGATTAGGATCTGTTTGAAGACAATAATTATTTTTGCATTTCCACTTGGTGACAAAATTTACACAAAAATGGCCTGAAAAAGCAAAATAACCATATTTAGGGCAATTTCTGAGATGATAACTCTGATGATAACTAATGATGTCTCTTACTTATGTAACCATGCAAAATATTGAGGACATGCATTATTAATTATCAGTCTTGCTTTCTTGAGATCTTCACTTAATTTTCTAATCTTCTTAGTACATCACTCATTTCTCAAAGCATTAGATCAGCATCTTTCAAATATTATCCAATAAGCACACAGACATTCCCAATCTATCATGTTGCAGGACAATGAAATTGAGCTGTTTAAAACAAAACTAAGCAAAAATTCAACCATATACACTACTGGTCAAAATGTTAATTAATTAAACATTTTTAATGTTTTTGAAAGAAGTTCACCAAGGCTGTATTTATTTGATCAAAAATACAGTAAAACAATAATATTGTGAAATATTATTACAATTTAAAAATAACTTTGATATTTGAATATATATTAAAATGTAATTTATTCCTGTGATAGCAAAGCTGAATTTTCAGCATCATTACTCCAGTCTTCAGTGTTACATGATCCTTTAAAAATACCATTTTTGCTTCTTAATATTCTTGTGAAAAATTCTTTCAAAACCATAAAAAACAATTATTCTAACCTTCTGACCATTAGAGTATGTATACTGTATACTGCATATTGCACTTAGAAATCCAAGAGACAAGAAGTCAAGGAAAAAAAAAAAAAGCATGGCCTTTCACTATTTTAAATAAAAATAGGCAATATACCGTATATAATGAGCAATACATAGTAAATATTATGCTTATTAAAATGAGGTTTTCTTTTTCTCTCTTCGACCAGTAAATTTAAAAGCCTTCTTATACATTTATGTTGAAGACAACGTGAGAGCAAAGTTAATGATTCACTAGATGAACTCTGCTTCTTTGTTAACATGTGGAGTGATAGTTAAGATTCGAGTCTAATCAGTGAGACTGTCTGTATCTCCATATTACCTGCACACAGAAATACCAGCACATCCACAGTCATGCACGGGTCTAATAATACACATGCACATTTGTTCTAAGTAATCAAATAATCGTTTAATTAATTGTATAGATTCAATTAAATCAAACACATTTGTGCCATATATGCTATGTTTTTATGTTGCATTTTAACAGAATGGTGGAATGGATACACTGAAAAGCTGTCTGCTGAGATCACCCCAAATATCACAGAACCAGTTCAGCAGTCTCCAGCACACCAATACTGAACAGCAAAACACCATGAGTCAGATTTTAAAGGGACAGTTCACCCAAAAATGAACTCGTCTCATGCTGTTCCAAACTCATATGACTTCTGTGGAACACAAAGGAGATATTTTTCCTCTTTCTTTTTTGTCATCTTTTTAGTAAAAAAAAGTGACCATCCTAAATAATAAAGGTTCTTTGTTGGCATCTATGGTTCTATGAAGAACTTTTCAAATCCAAGGAACACTTACAAAGCACAAAAGGGTCTTTATAGTGCAAAAAGGTTCTTTAGACTATTAAAAGCTTTGTCAGTCTAAGAAAATTGGTTCTTTTAAGAAAACATCCAAAAAACCTTTTTGGAGTGTAAAAAGGTTCTTTGGACTATTAAAGGGTTTGTCACACTAAGAAAAATGTTTAAGAAACTTTCACTGGTTCTTTAGGGAAGCAAATATTGTTCTTCTGTGGCATCACTGAGAAACCCCCTTTTGGCACCTTTATTTTTAAGGGCTGTCAAGCTCCAAAAAGCATCAAAAAACAACATAAAAGTAGTCCATATGACTATTTTTCATTGTCCTAAAAGCATACAATAGCTTTGTGTGATAAACAAGCCAACATTTTAATTATTTGTTGATGAACTCTTTTGCCATATCTTATACACATTTGCATCTATTAAAAATGGCAAATCAAAAATTGGTAACAGCTTACACAAAGCTAGCATATGGCTTCATTAAGTCATTTGGGCTTCTTTTATGGTGCTTTTTTTGTACTTAGACATCAAACATTCTACTAAAAATGTTCTTTTCTTGTTCCATGGAACCATTTTTGAGTGATCTATTCCTTCAACACTGATATTTTGTGGCAACTAACGACTGGTGGATAATGAAGACCTCAACCAATCACTGTTTAAATCCAATACAAAAACAGCCCTATGTGGATTGGTGGAGGTTTTCGTCGTCCTCCGGCTCTTGTATAACAACATCAGTCTGTTTAACCCCTCTTACTGTTCTAAATGACTCCAGAACCATCTGGCCCCTGTGCGGTTGCCACGGCACCAGGCTCCAGGGGGCCCGTCGGCACATGCTGCGTGCTTCGTATGGTGAAACTCCTTCCCTGTGTCACACTTCCTTATTTATAGCAGAGAGTTTAGAGAGACAAAAAATACTGCAATAATGAAAACGAAACCCAAATCGAACTGAACTAAAACAAGCCATTCAACTTCAAAATCAAAGAGAGAAAATCATCATTTGCGCTTTAACGACTTAATTTGTAACGACGAAAATTCTTATAGTCTCTTTAAAAAATAAAAGACATGCATATGTGTTTTTCACCAATCAGGACGCGCTCTGTTCCAACATTTTCTCTGGGCGAGAGAACACAGGATAGGTACCATTCACGCCTGATAGTTTACATACACCGTAATGTGCTTTAAAATAGATTTCATCACAAATGAAAGAAATATGTTGTGTATTATGTCAGAAATACATCTTCTTGGCAGACATCCGCAAGGTCAGTTCAGATCTGTCGGGTTTCTGAAAATTCCGGTTCTCCGAACGCAGGATTTTTTCCGGAAGTGTCTCTATATAAAAATAGACTAAACAACCCTGGTATTGGCTTTTCTATTCAGTAGCATTGTTCCTTCTTCAGTGTGTCCGGTGATAAATAGGATAGACTGGAAATATGGCTATTCAAACAGACAACAGATAAATCTATGATTCATTCCTGTGAAATTGCTTGGATTGTTTTTTAATTGAATTATTTTGACTTATTATAATATATCCACATGCTTAATCTTGTGTATGGCCCTTTTGATTACCAACAAAAAAGTTTTAATATTGTTTCACCCGGATAATCTCTTCTGTGTGCTTGTGCAGTTTTGTCTGCTGTAATATAATTTCGTTTCTTGGAATTGCTTGTTGACGTAATCCTTAAGAGGGCTCTTTATTTCATTTGCGTTGTAGAAAAAAGGGTACAAACAACCAATCCTGTTCTTGTTAGCCTCCCTTTGCCTCCATGGTGTCTTTGGATAAGTAAACCACCCAGTATACCATGTTGAACGCCCCAAAGGACACTGGGAATAAAATACGTGCGTATTCGTCGATCTTACTGGCTCCTCCGGTTGGAGGAGCAACAGGTTGAGGAGCAGCCTTGGTTTCCTTCTTTTTAATATTTTCTAATTTAGGCCCAAGGAGATGGTGAAGAGGGGCGGAGCCTGTGGTTGTGCTGGGCGACGGTTTCTCAGGAACTGTTGGCGTTGAGGGCGGGGCCGGTGGAGTTGTCTTTGAGGTGGAGGATGAAGTAGCTGCATTTGATTGGCTGGCGGAACTGGGGCTGAGACGTGATTGGCTGGAGAAACTGCTGGTACCCTCTGAGGTGGAAGATGATTGGCTGGTCAAGGTCGGTTTGGATGCAGCTGCGCCGCTCTTGCTAGATGCTTCGGTTCTTTGGGTTTTCTTGGAGTCTGGTTGAGACTGGACGTTGGAGTTGACGCGTTTGCGTAAGTTGCCATTGGTGTCCGAATTTTGCTGTTGGGTAAAAGGGAGAAAACGTAACTAATGCACAACAGATGTTCTCAGCAATCCACAGATATACATTTTTTTACCTGTCTGTATAATGCTGCTTAAATTGCAATTAAAAAAAAAAAGTTATTGAAGAAGCATGGTTTTCAGCAAATATACTAAGTCTCAGTCCATCCAAGTTCTAGATGAGTTTTTTCTTCATCGGAACATTTGGAGTAATTTAGAATTACATGACCTGCTCACCAATGGATCCTCTGCAGTGAATGGGTGCTGTCAGAACGAGAGTCCAAACAGCAGACAAAAACACCACAATAATCCACAAATAATCCACACCTCTCTAGTCCATTAATTAATGTCTTGTGATGTAAAGAGCTGCGTGTTTGTAAGAAACAATAATTAATCATTAAAGTGTTTTAAATTTAAACTGACGCTTATAGCCAAAATATGTCCATAATCCATAATAATGCTTTCTCCAGTAATAAAGTCCATCCCCTGTTGTTTTCTCACATCAAAATCCACCAACATAGAGCTGTTTTGGACTGTTTTTGCTTGTAAATGGTGCTTGATCTGTGCATATTTCTCTCCTGATTCAGACACAATGAGTTTTTACCGGCGAAAGCAATATAATGGAGAGTTTGAAGTTAAAAACAACTTAATGATAGATTTTTTTCTTACAAACACACAGCTTTTCACTTCACAAGATGTTAACTGATGGACTGGAGTCGTGTGGATTACTTGTGGATTATTGTCATGTTTTTATCAGCTGTTTGGACTCTCATTCTGACGGCACCCATTCACTGCAGAGAATCCATTGGTGAGTAATTGATGTAATACTAAATTTCTCCAAATCTGTTCTGATGAAGAAACAAACTCATCTACATATTGGATGGCCTGAGGGTGTGTATATTTTTAGGAAAAAATTCATTTATGGGTAAATTATTCCTTTAAAATGAGCAGTGACAGTAATTTTAAAACATTAAAGCAAGCAGTGCTACAACCCCCCCAACCCCCCCCCCCCACCAAAAAAAAACCCCCAAAAAAACCTTTGTCTTCTGTAATATGAAGCAATATAAAACCCAGCTTTGGTTTAAAAATCTTTTGTAAATGTGTTGATGACACTGTTGCATTACCACATCTGAGCTGCCAAACTTGTGTTTTTAATGAGAAGACATGTCAGAGTCTCGCAACAGCTTCAGAATCAAACCAGTCAAAGCAAATTCATAACCCATTTGAAGAAGCAATTTTGCTGCAGCCAAAATAACAAAACTTTATTTATTTACATAAATAATATTTCTTTACACAATATGCATCATGCAACCATTTTCAATAAGATATCAGGAACCAAATGAAGTTCACCATGCAGCGAGCACGTGTCTGTAATGTGCAGCTGAACAGACGTCATGCTTGCAGTAACGTTCAGGGCTGTAAGGAGCTTTTATGATCAGATGGTTTGCTGTTTGTGGGTGTATGGAGGAGGAGGAGGAGGAGGGTGGGGCTATTCTATAAACAGCGTTTTCATATAAACAAGGACAAGAGAGATGAGTCCACTCAGTGTGTGTGTGTGTGTGTGTGTGTGAGTGTGTGCACAAGTGTTACAGGTCCCAATGATATCAAGGGAGGAGATTTTACAGCAGGGGCTGATGGGAATTCATGGCTGAAAGTGCATTTTTATGAGTTTTTCATAACAGCATTGACAGTTTAAATATGTTATGACCTGCTATGTGTGTGTGTGTGTGTGTATATATATATATATATATATATATTTCTTATAAAAAAACTTCTTTCATAAACATTCATATATTAATGTAGTTATTTATATATTTATAAGATTTATTTATTTAATTTTATTTATTTATATAATGTATATAAAAATAAAAATGCTGAATAGAACAGGTAGAGGTGAATGTGTATTTTTATATACTGAGTGCTGTTCTGTACACAAGATAAACACGTATAGTGGGATTATAGTGAAGAGAGATCTTTATTTTTCTCACTGGACCTGATAGCCCAGTTTCACCCTGATATTTTTCAACATTTCCTCTGAGAAATGAACAGTTGGCAAAGTGTAATTGGTGTCTTGTGGTGTGTGGAAAATATGTTAGCGCAAGCTGTGAGGAGAGACAGAAAGAGACTTATACACAGCTCTGAGAGACGTAAGCTGTGTCCGAATTCCTGTACCTTCATTCTATATACTAAATTTGATGAAGACCTTCTTGCTTGCTGATATACATTCTGTAGGTATGCATGAATACAATACAAGCACACTTCAGACCCACAAGAAACAATGTCACTTTTCTCAGGGCAAAATCTGTGGTGTTGTTAAACAAGAACTTACTTTTTAACTACAACAAAAACAACTTTCTCTGTATCTACAGCAACTTACACTTATAAAGAACCTTCAGGTTCACAATCCTCCATATTTTACACCTAGATCTTCAGCTCTGATGGCCTCATGGGATAGAAAAGTGTTAAATTCAAATCTCAGCAGATGTAGTACTCGGACACAGGGATTGAAAAGGATTGCTGGGATCAAACCTACGTCATTTCCCTGATAATTTGTATACTGTACTTGTTTTTATCTCTCTCAGCTCTCTGTCTGTCTAGGAAAAGTACATTTTCTCTTCTGTTCTTTATTCTGGAGCAAAAAAAACCTATTAAAGGCAGCTCATTAAACCGTGGCCGTGCTGTGGTCAGCGTGTACGTACACAGACTTAAATTGCTCTATACTGGGATTTTCTCTTAATGTTCCTTAATGGGTTGAGATCAAGCATATAAAAACCCAAGAGGGAATCTTATTAGAATGAACTGTGCTCGCTGATAGTGCCGTTTATTTGCAAGCACTGTCTTAAAAAAATACAAACCCCCATAAAGATGCAACACATACAAATACTTTTGAAAAATCCATTAAAATTTACACTCTTTCTTTCTTTCTTTCTTTCTTTCTATTGACTACTAACTTTTGTATGGTACTACTGTATATCATGACTCATAATTAAATGCAGCCTTGGTGTTAATGAAACTCTGACATTATGAAGCAGCACTTTGGATGTGAGCACTGAAAAATGTTGTGAATTCCCAAGCTGGATTATTTGTAACGTGCATAAATCGAATGTACAGTAGTTCCTGCTGCGCTGTGCTCACTGACTGAATCATACGAGCTCCGTTAACCTGCATCTGCTGAGACTTTCACCGTAAAGACCCCCATCTTTTTACTCGGTAAATAGAAATGTGTGTTATGATGAGCAGAAGACAGAGAGGGAGAAAAGAGGGAAGAGAAATATTGGTGATTTGAAAGACTTACAGAGAGCCACCATTAGATAAGGGACATTAACATCTTTAACAGCCTGTAGAAATAAACGACATAAAAAAACAGGCCTGTAATACATCACGTCAACAGTCTGACAGACACACTCTCACTAAGTCTCACAGCTGTCAGCATGTGCCACTTCTAATCCGCCATCTCAGCTTACGCATGATGTCCCAGCAAAAGACAAAATCCACAGCTCACATGCATACTCTCAATGTGCTGTCCTATCAGCTGTAATTAAACTAACATTCGATTTGTGACATTTCCACTGTAAAACTCCTATGATGAAACTCTAGCTATGAATGGTCATCTTACTCTATGCGAAAACACAAAAATACAAAAACAAATGACTTAACTTGGTGTTATTCCTTCTATAGCTCCTTCACTTTTTTTGCGTATTGCTTTAACACATCATGCTTTTTTAATCTGTACAAATAAAGCTAACTAAATAAAAGTTACAACTAAAAGTTGCAACCTGGTCTCATAAAAATATGTACCTCTGTGCACGTTCTGTGTGACACCGTTTTACGTACCTTTGAAGTGTTTTGTCGAACCATAGTTACACGGGATTCAAACCAGAGCTCCTCGCCTCCTAAGTATGACTCCGTACTCCGTGAGCTACCTAACAAACCTACTGTCTATGAAAACCCATAGATACGAGGCTGGATATGTGCGATGCTAACATTCCAAAGCATCAGTTTTCAAATCTCCCAGCATATTAATATTGTTTTGAAGTCGTAACATGATATTCTTAAAGTAATTGTGCAAAAAATAGGCTTTATTAATCAAAACTCTGTAAATTTGTGTGAAAAGGAAAAGGTAAAAGGTGTCGGAGTTTTACTGCCTCTAGTGTTTGTGTCTTTTGGGAACTGAAACTGCAGTAATATGTAGTTATTGGTACGTATTTCGTGTCTCGCTAAAAAGTGCACCCAGATAGGAAAATGCCATGAGACTAGGTTGAAAAGTTGACTACAATTATACAATAAAACCAGGGGCCTTTTTTGGATGAAAATTTTTCATGAAAACCTGTCATGAACAGGTCCAGTTCAAAATTCATCCCAAAATCAAAAGGAAATATAAATATGTAATCACATTTTGCATTAAGAAAATTAAGCCTATTTAAAGACTACTAACATTGTTTGAGCTATGACATTATTTTTATGATCATTTTTTTGACAAATGATGGAAAAAAATAATCATACAGTGTATTATTTAAAGTTTAACATATTTACACATCATGTAATATTTGATATACTGCCTTTAACTATTGGGGATTTAAAAACAAAATACATTTAAGGAAAATATATTTTATTTACAGTTTTTTGCTATTGCTAACATCCCTTTGTCCAATCTGTAGTCACATTTACAAAACTCTAAACACAGTTAGCGCAACATCCGTCTGTTGTGACCATACCATTAACACAATTCATGTTGTTTTCACACAATATTCAGTCAATTAACACATTTCTAAAAATGCTTAAATTTTCTTTGTTATACAAGCTTACCCCATACCAAAATCACGGATCTTATTGTTTTTACAAATGCTTAAACACAGAATGATAGAACTGAAGACCTAATGTTCCAAACTTTAAATATAGTGTAAAGCCTCTACTTCTGCTACAACAGCAGCCCAAAAGTATTGAAAAAATGTCTCTATATAAAATATTGTGACAACTGATAAGCACTTTTAAGTAACAGATCACTGAAATATTTAGAAATAGCTGATTCCAGTCTCATTTGGAGGAATAGTCAGGTGTTGAAGCTCTTTCCATTACATCAACAACATAGTAAAAAAGGCCTCTTTGAATTGGTTTTGTGGATGCACAACAACACAAAGAGTCAGGAAGAGAAAAAAAATAATGTCTGGGAGAGGGAGAGTAATAGTTGTAGGAGGGAGAGGAGTAGTTGGATCAGAAAAAGGGAAAAGAGGTAGGGGAGAGGAGTGAGAATGTGTGTTGGACTGAGCATATTTTATGTTTGTTTGTTTTTCCCCTTACACATGTGAGACCTATGAAAGCTTATTTCTGCCATGGAATATAAAGGGTAAAGGGTAATTGTGACTTTATCTCAGAATTCTGACTTTTTTCTTGCAATTGTGAATTTACAGTATCTCACAATTCTGATAAAGTCTGAATTGCAAGACGTAAACTCGCAATTCCAAAATAGAAGTCTGAATTGTGAGATAAAAAGGTCACAATTACTGTTTTTATGTTTTTACTCTGTGACGGAAACAAGCTTGCATAGTAACCAAAGGCCATGTATGTTGGAATTTTTGTTGATTACTGGCATCAGCTACCATGGGGGCACCATCCACATCCAACCCCCACCCACTGGAAGCAATTTCAATCAAGGTTCCAATTGAATTTCTGCATAGGGGACCCTAATCTTTCTATTGTACATTCTATAAAGTAATGACTCATTCAGATTCAGATATGTTGCCAAGAATGAACACAATGTTTTTCAGATGAAGGTAAACTGAAGGCTAAATTACAAAAAAACTATGGATTTTTATATTGTCTATTATATGCAGGTAGAACTGAGACATGACAAGTAATGCAGGTTTTGGCCAGAAAATTAACCAATTGGCTAATAGTGTGATGTAGGTGTGTTGCTGTGTTAAGAGTTTAGAAAAAGTACTTTAAGTATTGGTAAACACTTGTTAGCAATTGAAAAACTGTAAAATACAAATTACAACTGTGTATCACAATAATTACTGAAAAAATTAAATACTGTAATAAAGCTGAAACTAATGAGAATCACCACTGAGAATAATGATAATTACAAAAAAAAAGTTAATGCATTACGGTAATAATAATTTGGATAAAAAATTGTGATTAATTGTCATGACAGTAGTCCAAATAAAAAACATTAATGGCTTATGAAATAGATTTCATTTTCTTTATGCAAAATGAAAAATATTGATTTTATTTTAATACTTATTTTAACAAATACAATTAATTTAGTTGATCAAAAATAGTGATCAAACTTGCCATAAACATAAGCAACCTACACTTCCCATCAGTCTTATTTGACAGAATGATAATATACATAAAGCATCAATTACACATATATTGCATATTTTGTTGCACCAACCCTGAAAAACCTTCCTTCTTTTGTTGGCAAGTGAAAAGAGATATTTATTTATTTAGTTTTAAAGACATTTACCAATGCATCCACTTTTTATACTGAAAATGTCTTTCACGCTTCTAAGTACCGGTAAGTAGAAACGTCTCCAGAGGACTTGAAGCCAGCATTGAAGGCTTGGTAAGTGAAAAGAAAAAAAAATTAAATTTGCCAATGCGTCCACTTTTTCCACTGATAATGTCTTTGGAACTTGTAAGTAAGTAGGAACCTCTCAAGAGGACTTGAAGGCAGCATGAGAACTGTGCAATGTGGTGCATTAATAACTGAAATGATGTACAGTGTAACAGCTCATCGCATCAAATTTTAAAGCCAGAACTTTGTGTTTTATAATGCATATGTAGTCTCTGTAATGTGTGTAACATCTTCTCACCTGTAGAACCTCCTCTGTGTCTTTAGCTTTGCCTGATGTTGTGGAGCTCTTGGTAGCGGCTGTGGCGGCAGCGGCTTTGGCCTGTTTTCTCTTGGCTCTCTCTGCCTGAACGTTGGTGAAGTAATTCACAGCCGCAAACTCGATGAGAGCAGAGAAGACGAAAGCGAAACACACGGCGATGAACCAATCCATGGCAGTGGCGTACGAGACCTTGGGCAGAGAGTGACGAGCGCTGATGCTGAGGGTCGTCATCGTGAGAACAGTGGTGATTCCTGTGAGAAAAGCACATGAAATAACTAGTAACAACTTGAGTAGTTTGAGTATCACTCCAATCATCCATAAGTGTCCATTAGCGATTATGCCTTTATTCTCTTCTCTTTCCTATCTACGTTTCCCTTGGGAGTGCTTTAAAACTGACCATCACATAAGAGCGTAATTTGCTGAGAGTTTAACATTAAGGAAATTTGATGAGCAAGACTATTAGCGCCCCATCAGTTTACCACGTAAGTCCATAACATTAGGCTAACAGAAGCAATGGGTTATGAAGTCATAATAAGGCACAATGAAAGTCTAATTAAAAGAAAGCCACTCTATAGAAGTGATCTTCCACTTAAAGGTAAACAGTTTACCCAAAAATGAAAACTATCATCATTTCCAAACTTATCTGAGTTTCTTTTTTTTCTACTCAGAAACACAAATGATGATGTTTTGAAGAATGTGGACACCAAACAGTTGCTGGTAGCCACTGACTTACATAGAATTTTTTTGTTTTTACCAAGAATTTTTTTTATTTTTTACCAACATTAGTCAAAATATCTTCTTTTGTGTTCAACAGATGAAAGAATCTCATACAGGTTTGGAAAAACATGAACTTTAGTAAATGATGACAGAATTTTCATTTTTTAGATAGACTATCCCTTTAGAGTCAACATGAAATGGTATTCACAACCAGTTTTATAGCCATAACCAGATGCATTGCCATAAACCCAGCTGAACAGGGAAGATTCTCAGAACTTTGGCTAACATTCTGGCAAGGTTCTCAAATCTTTATCCAGTAATGTTAATGGAACATTTGTTCAAAGTTATCTGGTCTTTAATAATGTTCTCAAAAGAAATGTTATTTATACATTGTTCTTGAATGTTTTTTCCTGAAACATCTTAGTTGGACATTAATTTTTTTAACATCTCAGAATATTTGGAGAGAATTCAAAAGTAACATTTACATAATGTTTGTGAAATGATAATGATGTTCTCTTAATGTTTGCATAACCAAGGAAAAACACTTTTTTTTACGCTTCATAAATAATGTTTTTAAACTTTAAAATGAATCAAAATGGTTCTTCTAAGGCATCACTGCAAAAATTCCCTTTAACCTTTATTTTTTTAGTAGTGAAAAAAGGGCACACTTTATTTTAAGGTCCAATTCTTGCTATTAGCAAACCATTAACTATGATTTTTACCTCAATAAACTCCTAATTTGCTGCTTATTAATAGTTAGTATTGGGCAGGACTAGGGATGTAGAATATGGTCATTCAGAATATATGCTTAATGAGCACTAATAAACAGCCAATATGTTAATAATAGACATGCTAAGCAACTAGTTAATAGTGAGAATTGGTCCCTATACTAAAGTGTCCCAAAAAAAAACATAGGTCTTGATTTTATCCATCAAGAATACCTGGGTTGTGAAAAGACTTGACAAATAAAGGGATTTTTGAGGTCAGTTGAAAAAGAAAGTTATTTCATCAGTTGTTGCGACATTTTGCTTGGAAAAACGTGGATAACTTGAAATAACTGGCGCACACAACAATATCTAAGGAAAGCATTTTCCTCCTTTTAAATTTAAATTTTTTTTTTTTTACTCTTCGCATTTGCATTTTTTTAACAGAAAAAAAAAAAAACAGTTCTCTGCACCCAATGATACACCACACAAAGTTCAGCTTTAAGAACTTCTCCAAGCATTTATTTTTTCGAGGTTTATTTGGTTTATTTAGTCATCCTCTGGGCCTGACATAAATGTTAAAGGTCAGATCCAAAACAAGGTAGATTTCTCCAGCAGTAACACTTTGAACCACCAGGGGGAGTCAGGAATTCACTCTTAACCTGAAAGTCTTAAATTGGAAGCGTTTCTCTCTTGTTGAAACTAAACCCTGCCACAGAGCAGTGAGCATGCCAGACGTGAGTCACACATATACACCAACACACAAATACGCCACAATCACGGAGGCAGCCAGTATCCCTTCTCCTCCCACACACACACACACACACACACAGAATCTCTCTCGACTCACATACACCCACACGCACACGCTAATAAAACATAAGAAAACACACACAAACCTCTCGCACATCAAACCAACCCCGCACACAAGACAAACACGCTCTCCTACATATCCTCTCTGTATTCTTGAGTTTGCAAGACGTTAGAAATATACATGGACATAAAAAGGCGCTTTCACACTATTAATTTGTTGTTTGTTGGTTGGCGTGACAGCTGTTTTCTGTCCACTTGAAATGAAACATGTCAAGAACGTGTCTGGGCCAGATTTCAATTCAAAATCAAAATAATAAAAAGAAAAAAAGAAAAGAAAAGAATATATTTTGTTTAAAATAAAACATATATGACGATTTATATTGTTTGTAATAGCATTGTTTTCATGACAGTTAAGCACTTTTGCCCTCAATTCTCATGATCGTAATGCAAACAAAATCTCATTCTCATTACTGTAATGTGTAAAGAAATTATACATGTTGTGCTGTTTTTTTTGTTGAACTGCTTTTATGCTGATTTTCATGAAATCACTGTATTAAAGTACTTTTTATATTCTAATACAGTAAAAAAAATGCAACACTACTATACTACAGTAGTAATGAAAATCACCTAGAAAAAAAAAATACTGAAAAACAAAAACAACATAATGGTCCAAAAACTTAATTTAATATAGTATTTCATATATTATATAAATACTATATATGTAAAATAAAATATAATAAATGGATAAATTTTTAAATTTAATATAAATATGTGGGAAAGTGTTTAATTGTCTTTTTCTTTTAATTTTCTTAGTATTTCAAATTGTATTTAAATAAACTATATATATTTAAATTTAAATACAAAAAATTATAATACATCAGTGATAAATGTAGTAAAAATTTTTAGGGAATATGTTTAATTTTCATTAAAAATATTGAGAAATAATAACCTAATGGACCTAAAATATGCTTGATTTTCTTAATATTTCAAATTTTAAATGATTTGAATATTATAACACTTTATTTTTTCATATTTTATTAAAATAAAATAATACAATTTAATAAAATTTAATTTGATTTACTATTTAATTTATTTTATTTCAGTTATTTTATTACTAATTTATTTTATTTTATTAATTTATTTAGTTTAAATTATATAAAAAATGTTAAATGTAGATAGATAGATAAAATATTTTTTAAAATTTGGGGTGAAGCATGACCTGGGCATGATCTCTATATATGCACTCTGTTATAAAATGCATGTCTCAAAGTTGCTCGTCTCTGCAGAAAATGCCATTGGTGAGCAACATTCTTCACATCTCCTTCCTCACACCTGCGGTAGACAAACACAAGTGCTGTTCCATGTATGTAAATTTTTGTTAGTAACAGCAAAAGGACAAAACCATGAATAAAACAGTGAAGTTAACATCTTCACCTGAGTTACCTAGCTACAGCGGTAAACAGGTGCTGCTAGTGCTCACGGTGTCTCTCAGACCTGCGGGGGCAGGGCGAGGGATTTGCATCCAACTCGGGTTCAAACCAAATCAAACCCATGGTGAAACTGCCTATAAGATGAGCTCACAGCTCTGGAGAATAATCCACACTCTCTGGAAAACTTCACACGATCACAGCGCACTCACAAACGCCCACGTGCAGACCGATCTGGAACGATCAATAGGTACATCACAGGCTACATTTAGCCAGGGGTGCTGGATGTGTTTTGCACTGCCGAATCCACAGTGCTGTGAGAGCTTTGCTTTAGTGCTCTTGTGCGACTGGCTGAGAAGAACGAGAGAGCTCTGTCACCGAAATGAGCAAAGATGGATAATGGAACAAACAAAAGGGGTTACAAAGCAGGACACGACCTTCAATCAGCTGCAAACTAATGCAAAGAGTAACGAATTTCAAGTAAAAGTTCAGCCAAAATGACAATTCTGTCAATATTTACCTACCCTTACATCAACCTGTTTTTTTTTTACTATGATATTCTGTGAACTTGGCATGTGAAGATGTGCCATGACAGATTTGATGTTCATGACCCTAAACAACATTGGTTCTCATGTGTTTTGGAACTGATTGCGATGTATAAATACACGAAAACACAAATGAGATTTGAGAGCGATGGCACATGGCAAGATTTTCAGCCCGTAATCATGTAAAATTTGATCTGTTCCACACAAAAAGCTCCCTTAATGACTACTTTTATAGTGTTTTCGTTGTTTTTTGAAACTGACAGCACCTTTTCACCATACAATATATATTTTCATTATATCATTAAATTTAATTTGTTTTCCAGAAGAACAAAAGTCAAACGAGTTTGGAATGACTTGAAGGTAGTAAATGAATGAAAATTACCCAATGATTTACTCACCTTCAAGACATCGTAGGTGTATATGACTTTGTTCTTTCAGACAAATACAATCGGAGTTATATTAAAAATTTCCTGGCTCTTCCAAGATTTATAATGGCAGTGAATGGGTGTTGAGATTTCGAAGCCCAAAAAAAGTGCATCCATCCTTCATAAAAAGTGCTCCACATGGCTCCAGTGGGTTAATAAAGGCCTTCTAAAGTGAAGTGATATGTTTGTGTAAGAAAAATATCAGTATTTAAAACTTTATAAACCATAATCTCCAGCTTCCGCTAACTGTCGTACACATGTTCATGAGAGAGTGGCGTTCTGGCGGATGACGTAGGACGTAATGTAAGCTCCGGTGAGAATATGCTAGTCTCACAGAAACCAAGTTTTGTTTCAAGCACAGGTAAACCAGTCTCCTCTAGGCTTATGTCGAAATCCTCCGCCATTTTTCTTTACAAATCCTCTTTTAATTTGTGACCAGTGTTTTATTTTGCTCTCTCCTCTACGTTTACGCTACGCCTACGACTTACGTCACCTGCTGGAAAGCCACTCTTTCGTGAGCGCGTGTGCGACAGTTAGAGGAAGCTATAGATTACAGTTTATAAAGTTTTAAATATGGATATTTTTCTCACACAAACGCCATTATTAATCCCCTGGAGCTGTGTGGAGCACTTTTTATGATGGATGGACTTTTTTGGGCTTCAAAATCTCAACAAACATTCACTGCCATTATAAAACTTGGAAGAGCCAGGACATGTTTTAATATAACTCGTATTCGTCTAAAAGAAGAAAGTCATATACACCTAGGATGTCTTAAGAGTGAGCAAGTCATGGGGTAATATTCATTTTTGGATGAACTATCCCTTTAAGTCTTGTTTTCTGAGTAATGCATCAAAATGAAATGAGTTTAAGCTTAAAACAAGAAAAAATGGGGTAAGAAAAAAAACTTAATTCAAAGGGAAAACAAGTTTCTTAGACCATCTTGCAGATATTTGCTCTTGTTTTAAGCATAAAGACTTAAATTTGATGGGGGGTTTTTTTCTTAATGTTTTAGGTAATTTACCTTTCCTAGTAAATGCATCTTGATTTAAGAATGTTTATATATTTGTACTGAATAACAAGTATACAATATAATAATATAGTATACAGTATAAATAATACCTCACTTTGTTTGTTTTGCAGTGTATGGTATGGATGTGCAAATATTGGTCTTCATATGCTAATGTCCTCATGGATCTGACATCGTAACTTTGACTATTTCTGATCCTGACCCATTTTTACATCTTAAACAGTCTGGGTAGACAAAAAAACAAAGCAAATCCTTTTATTAAACACTCCCAAACTAATTTCGAACTACATTGCGCTGACAAAAGTAGTAAAAAAAATCAGTAACGGAGCCATTTGGAAGCCAGCATCCTTCCAAAATACACTAGAGCCATGTGTAGAGAAAGCGAAATATGGAAGCCATCCCAGAACAGATAAACAACAGATCATTGTGGTCTCCTGCTGCGTCCATTCTGAACATGCACCGGCCATCAAAAACCCACTCTGTCATTACCCAGAAACCCCTTCACTAAGCACACTTCCATCTAGGACATGAAAATCCGCTCCTCTGGCCTGGGTCCAAGCGCACCGTTCTGTTAGTAGCCATCTGAAGGTGGGTCATTGTTACACTTTTCCAGTGGAGAATGAGAGCGTGCTATTCTCAGCATCTCTAGTGCCCCAGGTGAAGT
>JAFVLL020025803.1:0-11509 GCA_021397915.2 Tor tambroides | reverse complement strand
TGTGTTTTTTCTTCAAGCAGTCCCACTGGCAGATCATCTTGATGCAGTGTGCAACATCAACCCGGACAAAACAAGGTGGCACTTTTGCAGACTATTTACCAAGTAAGATGCCACAACACACATTGATGTAGGTCTTCAGATCAGGATGAGGAGTAAAAGCCTTGACCAAAGCTCCGAGCAAAGCCAGTGAAAAGTCACTTACAACCTCTTTTGGAGTTGGTGCACCTGCACGTATCCATTCTGTCAGCCAATGTGTTATTGCATTAACATCATGTCTCTCTGACAGCATCTGCACGACTGGAACACTTGAGCTCTCATCACCTGCCAGAATGCCTTGATATAAGAAGACATGGCCAGACATGCCGTTTGGTCTCTGTAGTTTCCTCACTACTGAGCCAGTTGCATCAAAACTCACAGTGAGATTAGTAGATGTCTTTGATAATGACTTGTACATATACATTTGTGTTTGACTCCAATAGTGACAGAAAAACTTGTCCAGTCCAATATCTTTAATGCTACCACTGTGAGGTGCGCTGTATTTTAACATCTGCAGTGACAAAATAGGATCCTTGTCGCCTAGTTCTAAGGCATTTCTCTTTTGCTTTGCTTTGCGCAGGGTGCCCAAATTAGGCAGATGGCTTGGCTCAGGATCTCCAAAATCCATCAGCTTTGTTGCCTCCGATGCCCTCCATACATGGGGTTCCATTCTACCCTCACACAGTTCTTTGGATATCTGCACACGCAAGTTACCAGACATCGAATGCTTGGAACAACCAGTGTGCAGGGAGTCATCTGTGTTTTTAACACTTTAGCACTATTGGGCTGTTCATTTCAGGCTCTGTCACATTTTATGTGAATGTGGCCATGACACTCCTTACACTTGCCTTTGATTTCTATGTATTTCTCTGTGGCTGATGGATAGACCTTGGCTCTTGTAAAGGCAAATGTGCAGGGGCTCTTCACTTCTTGCCAAATATGATGATTTATCACATGCGTCCAGATGCCAGGCTTCAAAATCGTGTATTCCCTTTGTTGTGTTTTAGAGATCTTGTTTTTGTATTGAACTGTTTCAGGCATAAATTCAATCCATTTCTGAAAAGGAACTTCAAGATCAAAAGTCAAGCAATCTTTTGGTCTGGGGGAAACGGACCATGGCTCAAAGTCAGTGTCATCACTACTGCCACTTGTTTCATTATCACTTTCATGAGTAAACACTAAAGCAGTCCAGATGTTGTGTCTGTTTAATTTAACAAAAGTGTATAGAGCCTTTGCGGTGATCTTGTTCTCTAGTTTCTTCTCTTAGTTGTTCTCTGTCCAGATGCTCTGATTAGGAGTAGCTATGTTGCCATTTTTGACTATGGCCTCTTTTGATGAACACAAGACTGTGAAAATGGAATCCCTGTCGACTGCTGGTTTCTTGGACATCTGGCATAAGCAAAACATAATAACCCACTTAAATAATCCTGGCTCCAAAAATGTCACGTATAGTATAAACCTGTATTACTGTATTGTCCCGAATATAAGGATAATATATAAAGACGTTATATAACAATACGGTAATATTGATCCCTAAATGCACAACATATTCTAAAAACTAACATGGATCATATGTGCAACTGCAATTAGCATTTAATTGCTAATGATATAAGTATTAGCAATGAGTTTAGTGATATAAGTATCATTGGCAATCTTAGCTCACTGCTCTACCGTTGTTCTTGAAGTTACCCTTACAAAAATTAACCATTGTTTTAGTATAGTAAGAGTAGTAACCAAGTATTTTTTAGTAATAATTATATTATTTGGCATATTCATTACCATTTGTACAACAGTTTTACTACAAATACCATGGTTAAACTATGGTTAGCAAAAATCATGGTTAATTTATGGTTACCATGGTTTAACTATAGTAACCACGGTTTTATTTCTAGTAACACCATGGTTAATTTTTGTAAAGGTAACTAATAACATTGTGAACTGACACTGTTAAAACATTGTACTTACATTGGCCAGAAATTTGAGTTTGTAACTGTATCAACTTTTCCTCTGCTAACTCTACTAACTCAATTTCCACGAGAGCATCTTGAACAGAAGTGTCACCTCGTGGTGGGAGTAAAGTGTACCAGATGATACTCCTTGTAAATAAGGTCAATCAGGTGAGAACTAAAGCGCTGAAGTTACATAAAGCTATGACTTGATGGCGCTCACGCACAAAACCATTTTAAGTGATAGAGAGTGACAAAAAAAGAGTCCAACAGCAGATGAATTTTGAGCTGCTTTTAATAAACACCACAACGACTACAAAAAACCTTGATAAAGAGTTGTTGTTCTATCAAAACATCACTAGACTTGGTAACAATTTGGTAAGAAAGTGAATAAGTGAGGAACCCAAAATAAAATGCTAAATAAAAGCAAAATAAAAAGCCGCAAAGCAAAACTTCTACCAGCACAAAGGAAGCACTAACGATTGAGCCTATTTTAGGTGAGTTTGGAGCGTGTAGGGGGCTAGTGACGTCATCGCCTAAAATATAATGTCTAATATTTTAAAAACCGAAGCAGCACAAACAAATGAGACTATTTGGGGTGAATTTGGAGCATGTGGGGGGGCTGAGTGACCTGAGAATGACCTTTAAATAAATATTTTATATCTAACAAACCAAAGCAGCACAAACGAATAAGACTATTTTTGCGACGTTTTGTGTTGGGTGGGAGACCAACTTCACGGAGGTGGCAAAATGAACAAATCAAGTAAAGGCAAGGCAAGGCAAGTTTATTTATATAGCACATTTCATACACAATGGTAATTCAAAGTGCTTTACATAAAAGGAAGTGAAATAGTCATTAAAAAAAAAATCACAATAAAACAAGGAATTAAAAATAATAACGACAATAAAAAAGGAAATGATATAAAATTTGATTTAAAAATGAATTTAAAACAGTTAAGAGTAGAAAATGATTATACATAAAATACAGTGCAATCAGTTGGGACGTAGCACAGTGCTCATTCAACAAATGCACAGCTAAACAGATGAGTCTGGATTTAAATGTGGCTGATGTTTTAGCACATCTGATCTCTTCAGGAAGCTGGTTCCAACTGCGGGTGGCATAATAGCTAAAAGCGGACTCCCCTTGTTTGGTGTGAACCCTTGGTATTTCTAACTGACTCGATCCTAATGATCTGAGTGGTCTGTTAGGTTTATATTCAGTGAGCATATCTGCAATGTATTTGGGTCCTATGCCATTGAGCGATTTATAAATGAGTAAAAGTACTTTAAAATCAATCTTAAATGTAACTGGAAGCCAGTGTAAGGACCTGAGGACTGGTGTGATATGCTCAGATTTTCTGGTTCTAGTCAGAATCCTGGCAGCAGCATTTTGGATGAGCTGGAGCTGTCTAATGGTTTTCTTTGGAAGGCCGGTGAGGAGACCATTGCAATAATCCACCCTGCTGGTGATAAAGGCATGAACAAGTTTCTCCAAGTCTTGACTGGAAACAAAACATCTAATTCTTGCAATGTTTTTGAGATGATATTACGCTGATTTTGTTACTGCTTTGACATGACTACTGAAACTAAGGTCTGTCTCCAGAATCACACCTAGATTCTTGACTTGATTTTTAGTTGTTTGACCCCTATAGTCAAGGTATGCATTCACCTTGAGAAATTAGTCTTTTTTTCCAAATGCAATGACTTCAGTTTTCTCCTTGTTTAACTGAAGAAAGTTCTTTCACTCCATCTGATAATTTCATCAATGCATTGGTGTAGGTAGTCAATGGGGCTATAATCATTTGGAGATAAGGCTAGGTAAATCTGGGTATCATCAGCATAGCTGTGAAAGGCAATTTGGTTCTTTCGCATTATTTGACTTAGTGGGAGCACATACAGGCAAAACAGGAGTGGTGCAAGAATTGAGCCTTGTGGAACTCCGCATGTCATGGACGTCCACTCAGACTTATGCTCTCCTATACTCACATAATAACCTCTCCCTTCTAAGTATGACCTGAACCATTTGAGTGCCATCCCAGAAAGCCCGACCCAGTTTTCCAGTCTCTCTAGAAGTATGTTATGATCGACAGTGTCAAACGCAGCACTAAGATCTAGTAGTACCAGCACTGATATTTTGCCAGAATCAGAATTAAAGCGAATATCATTTATTATCTTCATGAGTGCTGTCTCTGTGCTGTGATGCGCATTTGGTGCATTTGAGTTTAAGTAGTTGTTCAGCTGATTAAAAACTACCTTTTCAATAATCTTACCTATGAAAGGAAGGTTTGATATTGGTCTACATCAGAAAACATCCTCTGGGATATATATAAGTGCTTTTGTCACGAATAACAAGCGGAAGCAAAATGCAAGTGAAAAGGTTAGTTTATTTTGGTCAGCAGACACAAACACGACTCAGCCTCTCGGATGGGTTGGTGGCGCAGGGACTTGATGGACAGCGTGCTGGTGGTGATCGGTGATGGTGAATCCAGTGCGGGTGTAATCCAAAGCAGACGAAGACCACGAAGACACTTGACGGGAAACAGACACAGGAAGGGAGATCGACTGCAACGGCGGACACACACAGGGAACACATCCAACGATCTGACAAGGAGAGGAGAGTGCAATGAGGCTTTATAGTGACGTGGATAGGCAGCAGCTGGTGCGGGGAATTGAGATCAGCTGGCGCGCTGATCACGGAGCGCGGGCACGCCCGCTCGCGCCCAAGCACAGATACAGACAACAATAACACGAGACACGAAGAAGGCAGTGAATTCATGAACCGTGACAGCTTTCAATCGATTAAAAAAAAAATTAATCACATTTTTTCTTAATCGTGATTAATCCTACCCAACATTAAAGGTTTTTAAATATACTTTTGTATTGCAGTAATGCAATATTTGCAATAGCTGAGCCCTGTTCACATTCAGTCTTCAAATTATACATTCAAACACCATAAAGACAGTATTTTTTAATATTTAATGGCATGTTTTTTTATGACTGAAGGCCAGTATCACTGATACCAATTAATACTTATTTCCCTAAACACTTTCCCCTAATATTTAACCATTGACTATAGCCATTCAACATTACATCATAATTAAGAGCTATCAATTTTAACATTTATTAAACTTTAAAAATAACTTCAAATTTAAGTGAACTTTAAGTGAACAATCTTCACATAAACCCATTATAATAAATGTTATATTTACCTGTGCCCTTAGCAGAAATATACAGAAATTGAATAAAGTTACCAAACAATAAATTCTAAACTAAATACTGATGAATCCTTAAAGCTATAAAAATTATTGCTTTCCTCTTTTTTCTTTTGTTCTTGATGAACAAACTGCACAGCAGCTGGTTATTAGGTTATTTTTGCTGCTATTTCTTTAAAGTCCATGTAAAGAGAAATCTGAGAATTGTTTCTAAACACATTATAAATGTTAGAAATATATTGCTGAAACACATTACAAAGACTCTGAAGTATGTAGTACTGAATTGTGGAGTTAAACCGTCAAACAGTTTTTCACCAATTCTGTGTTCAGGATTTTTTGGGTGGGGCAAAAACGGCTAAAATCTCCCCTAACACTATAATAACTACTGCATATTAGTGTCAGTGATTCTCCCGCTCAATCTCGTGTTACTGTCACCGTTCGCTACTACATTTTGCTATACTAGCTATGCCTTACTTACGCATACAGCATTAAAGTCTTTGCAGCAGAAGTTCTCATCCTCTATGGGCATTGTCTTGCATTCACCACAGGTACACCTGCAGTTTAATTCACAGTGTGACTAAAGGTATTGACATCCATTTGAGTTGTCAATTCTATATTATTAACAATCATTTATTAATAACCTAACTTTATTTCGCTAAGATTATGCTAGTTACATATTGCTAACTTGCATGAAAGGAAGAAGAAAAAAAAAAAAAGACCATTCTGTTGCAGACCGAGTGGGATGAGGTTCATTCTCGGGTAGCCGGTCAACGTCATCTGAACTGGATTCTGGCTCAAACATGTATGGCTGTATAAATCCAATTAAGCTGCTAGAGGTAGCATCAGTAGCATCCATTCAGGTTGTAGCGGTATTTGACAGTTGAGAGAGACAGCCGCTTTCCCGTGAGTGAGCGTGGTTTCAGCGGTCGTGCCCCCAGTATTTGAGAGCAGAGAGTCCTGCTAAAATTGATAACTTTAGTTACTTGGCATTTTTTTTTTTTTAATTCAAATTTGGCTGAATGGTTAATAACATTCTGTTGTGTGACAAACTCAGAACACATATTTTAATATCACTTTACACAGATTTTAAGAGCTGCCGCTGCTGAAAGTGACACAGATCTGACACATCATCTTTTCTTTCAATCTACTCTGACGAGTCCCTCAGTCCCTGCTGCTGAAAAACAGCCCCACAGCATGAGTCTGCTACCAGCACACTTTACTTTTGGGATGCTACTCTTCAGGTGATGGATTCTCCGTTTTGCATATATGATCATGGAGCTCAACTAGAGTGACCATCAGCTTCTTGGTCACCAGTCTAGACAAGGCCCTTCTCCATCAGTTGCTCTAGGAAGAGTCCTGGTTGTACCAAACTTCTTCCGTTAAGGGTAACAGAGACTACAGTCTTCTGTGAACCTTCAATGCTGCAGAAATTTTTCTGTTCCCTTTTGCAGATCTGTACCTCAATACAATCCTGTCTCGGAGGTCTACAGACAATTCCTTGGACTTCATGGCTTGGTTTGTGCTCTGACATGCACTGTTAACTGTGGGACCTTATATAGACAGGTGTTTGACAGGTGTTTGCCTTTCCAAATCATGTCCAATCGACAGAATTTACCACAGGTGGACTCCAGTGAAGTTGTAGAAACATCTCAAGGATGATCAGTGGAGACAGGATGCACTTGAGCTCAATTTTGAGTGTCATGGCAAATGCTGTGAATACTTATGTGCATGTGAATTTTTATTTATTTTTTAAATAAATTTGTAAAGATTTCAAACAAACTTCTTTCACATTGTCATTATGGGGTATTGTTTGTAGAATTTTGAGGAAAATAATGAATTTGATCCATTTTGGAAATAGGCTGTAACAACAAAATGTGGAAAAAGTGAAGCGCTGTGAATACTTTCCAGATGCACTGTATTTGCCTCAGTTCAAGCGGCATGTAAATATTGTCCTCTTTTAATATTTCAAGCACAAAATAAACGTGAATAAATATTTGAATGATGAAAAAAAATCTGAACAATTTAATACGAATTAGGGGTGTAAGAAAATATTTTGTTTGGCGATTCTGTATCGATTCTCAAAAACGGAATATCGATATTTAAAAAAACAAGAAATCATACAGGATTCATGGCAGTTGTTTAAATTTGAGTTCATATCCCGACTGCTAGAGAGCAGTCTGCAGGGTCGCTGCGCGGCTGCAGCTTTCTCTCGTGTTGGGGGTGTTTTCTGCATTTGGGGCGGTGCTCGCGTCGTGGTCTCAGCAATTCCACACGGAACATAAATACAAACTGAAAAACCTGTGAAATCCAAGTTGAAAGGTTCTGAGAATGTTCAACAGCTGTATTTATTTTATTGTTTTACAATTGTTTTGTTTTCTTTTATTTAGGAATTCTGCAAGCACTTTATTTTTCATTGATACTAAGCAGATCTAAGTTTTAATATATTTACGGTAGGAAATTTACAAAATATCTTCATGGAACATGATCTTTACTTAATATCCTAATGATTTTTGGCATAAAAGAAAAATGGATAATTTTGACGCATAAAATGTATTTTTGGCTATTGCTACAAATATACCCCAGCGACTTAAGACTGCTTTTGTGCTCCAGGGTCACATATATGGTCTTTTTTATAAAATACATTTTATACATACATTTAACTAAAGAATCCTGGAAGCACGTGAATTCTTCCCCCTTTACTCGTACGGCACAAAAAGTGGTTCAATAATGTTGAATGTTACAGGGACTGATTATTGCAAATGCAGATCCCAGTATGTTATGGTTAAACCATTTTTATTTATTTATTTATTGTTAGTTTGCACATTGTGGTGTGCTCTTAATGACAGCTTTCCTAAAAAATATATCCTATTCCTAAAGTAAGAAATATCCCAATATATCGCCTTGCTTACAGTATCACAATATATCGTATCGCAACCCCTGTATCGAGATACGTATCGTATCGCCAGATTCTTGCCAATACACAGCCCTAATACAAATGTCTCATGAAATCTATCGATCAATCAGTTTCAAAAATGTCAATAAGCCAATGTTTTATTGCTGTTTTTCATGTTAAATGTGAATAATGACAGGATGGATGCCACAGATTTTTTTTTTTTTTTTTTGGCTGAGAAGGTGGAATTTTCACATTAACTTAACGCAATATAACATGATTGTATTACCGTAATTTTGAATTTATTCTTCAAATAATATGACGTTAATCTTATTTATTTAGTTATTTTTTAACGTGGCACTAAAATGCTGCCGTAGGCTATTTGTACTGCATGCAAACACAATCTTGGCACAGCGGCACAAAAAACTTAAAAAACTTGCAAAGATGAAGTTGACAATCCTGACTCGCCATTTCCTCATTAGACGCACCTTTAGAGAGAAATGCATCTTTGCAAGGGCCCATATGCACCTGCATACCCAGACGCTACATTCCTGCTGTATAATCAAACAATAAAAACGAGAAATAATCAAGAATTCAAGAAAATTTATTGCATTGATAAAAGTTGTTAGGGAGCAATAACAGCTTTAGAACTAGACTCGACTAAACTCATTTATAAAACTAGAATGAACAATCAATCCATCAGTAAGGACCTGATGATTTATAAACCTGCAATGAATTCAATTTATCAGAAATGAATTTAATTCTAGAACTACAATGAAGTCAATCAGAAATTAATCGATTCATAAAACTAGAATAAACAATGTATCAGAAGTTAATTGAAATCTAAAACTAGAATGAACGTAGTCAGAAATTAACTGATTTATAAAACTAGAACAAGAAATGGGATACTACTGATACTGACACTACTGCTGCAGTAAACCACCAAGATTTTTATTGCATCCAGAGCAGTGGAGAGACCTGCAACCTCAGTGATCACATAATCTTCGGAGCGGCACTTAGGGCACCGTGTTGAGGTCTCATCCACTGGCTGACACAAAGACAAGACCCAACAATGCTCCTGAAACACAAGGTGAAAACTGGGTTTTCCATAATACCTGGAAAAAGTGAAATATACAGTACAATACACAACATGAGCAACAGGCACCAAAACAGCACATCATTTCATCACAGGTTCAATCATGGCTAGAAGTAGAAAACTGTTAGATATTTCAGAAAGCCATCCCTTTTACAAATCACCCATACGCTATATTTTTTCATCCGTCCCATCTTGTAATTCTAAGTGGTTCCTCTACATCTGGAATTAATAAGCACTTCATCACATTAACAGGCCAGTTTACATACACCCAATGCAATGTAATTGGATTGATCACTGAAGCACATATTAGGAGGTTGTGACAAGGGGTGGAGACGGGTAGGTTTAGGTATATGTAAGGTGGGAGGAGTTGGATCTGGATCCAACCTTGCCCCCTGGATCTTGTGTTCTGCAGTGAGGACCATCTCGCTGCTAGCACTTTTTCCTTTATCTGGTCCCAGACTGTGTCATCCTCCACTTTATGCTTAAACCTAGGATCCAGTGCAGCTGCCTCTTCAAGGAAGGCTCTGAGATTGACACTCTATGGAATGCAGATATCTAATTACAGTAATAGGCCCCACTTTATGTTAGGTGTCTTTAACTACTATGTACTAACATTTAAATTAATCATTTGATACACTGTACTCATTGTGTACATATTTTTAAAACACCTGCATGTAATTACAGCTGTAATTAATTTCTGTGGTTAAATCTATAATAACATCGTTGACCCTTCCCTTACACACTTTAGCCCACCCTTAAACCTATCCATTGACAATAGAAGCAAAAGTGATTTGCAAAACAATGTGAACATAATAAGTACATTGTATTAATTTTTTTTAAAGTAAAAGTACATAGTAAAGACACCTAAAATAAAGTGTGAGCAAATAATAAAACATAACACAATTATTGTTATAAGTGATATTCATTTTAATTATTCTTTTACCTGATAATGCTGGGACAGATCTGACCAGACTGTTGTCTTTAGAGTAGACACAAACACTGTATCTCCTTCATGCACGATGAAATGTTCTTTTAACTTTTGCAGTATGGGAAGGATCTGGCTGCAGGTTGGACTCTTCTCAGTTGAGACACAGAGCTTGGATGTGTACAGAACTCGCATGAGTTGAACAAAGTCCTCTGCGTTTCTAATGTCCTCATCTGTCACTCTAGCCAGTCTGTTTTGTTCAGAAATCAAATTATGAACTAATCTTCAATCAGCATTACACTTACTTAAGTAACTAAATTAGTCATCATTGATTTCAGTGTATTATGTAACATGGACATCAACACAACACTGTGCTCAAAAGCTGTCATATACCTGTCCCTCCCCATTGGTTTTCTTAGGCGTTGATCCAAAGAGGATGCTTGAATCACAGGATACTGCTCAAGGATCCTCTCAAAGATATAAGATAAAGAGAGTTCCAGTGAGTTCGGACATCGAGAAGGAGGGAGTGCTGGGGCAGGTCTACAGTCACAGACAGTTATGATAACTTTGTTACTTACACCTACACAATATTATCAAATATTAATTAATTAACTTGATGATGATGAGTAATGAGTAAATTCTTACTCAGAATCTGTTGCTTCTCTCGGCGCACAGTCTTGGCCATTGTTGCCCTCTTCATCCACACGATCACATCCTGGATCTTTGATGTCCATTTTGCCACTGAGGGAACTGCGTACACACTTTGAGCCCCAAGATTAAGTGCGTGTGCAAAGCAGCCTATCTTATTGAGGTGAAGTTTGTGTACTGCCACATTCTTATTAGATGCGTGATCCACTGTAATAACTGCAACTCTACTCCTTAACCCAAACTCATCTAAAATGCCACCAATTTCTTCTGCTACCACTGCCCCTGTTTGTGCTCTGTACATGGCTTTTGTTTGAAGGACTTTCTGATCAATTTTTCCCTGAGTGATATAATGTGCTGTAACTGTAATGTAATGGTCCTGGCAAATGCTTGTCCAGCAGTCACTGGTAACTGCGATTCTGCTGACATTTTGCAATTCTGATTTTATTTTTTATTTTTTTCTATGTTGTACCAGGCTGGAGTCAAATGATTGGATGGAGTATCCCTGCAGGGTGGGTTGTATTTGGGATTTAGGGCCTTGGTCATTTCCCTGAAAAGAAAATTTACACTTAAAATACTACACCTACCTAATCATAGTTAACGGTGTAGTATAACGTCTGACAACCTAATCAAGATTGTATTTTGCATACCTAAACAAAGGCGACTCAACTGTAGTAAAAGGATATAACCCCTTCACCACAAATCTTAAATGCAGAGTGCAAATTCAGAGTATGGGTCACCATACTTGGCAACACATCA
>JAFVLL020025802.1:12500-39083 GCA_021397915.2 Tor tambroides | reverse complement strand
ACCCCAGATTTAATGCACCACCAAGCTGTGAAACTGCCCAATCCATCTAAATGTGACTTCGGTTTTGATCATGGAAAGGTCATCGGTCTTAGCAGTCGAAGTCTGCAGTCTGGCATCACAATAACTACTAGATGGATGGTTTCCAGAGCTGTGTGTTCCCAAGATTACAGTGTTGTGAAACTTGCCGTACGCACCATTAACCTGAAATATTATGTCTGAGTAATGAATGGTATGAGGAGATGGCACACTTAAATAGCAGTACATTCATAACTCGCAGCACTCCAGAAATACACTGTAGATACAGATTGCATACCCAGCATGTCTCGATATATAAAAACAAAAATCTGTAATTGCTGCAACTGGGAGGCCTTTAGTGCAACAACAACAAATTATGCTTGGATTTTCTTTCCTCCAGCAGGTCACATTGGACTCAAAACATTTCAGCACATTGGAACCAGTTTTGTCAGTTCTTAGATTAACGTCTTGAGCTAAGAATTAAGTTTAGATTTAAAATAGTAATGGGGATTTTCGGTATGGTGAGTTGAAAAACTCCATCCAAATATAGAACAAGCCTGCACACACACACACACACGCACGCACGCACACACACACGCACACTTTTTAGTGTTTAGTCAGTATTGAAATCACAGGCATGAACTCCAACAGAGACACCCAGTGGTAAAAACTGGCTTTAAGCCTATTTACCCCCACTGTTCTATTCTGTTCATTTCGTTTCGTTTCTCTCTCTCTGACTCATAATGCTAGTTGTAACTATTATTTCCAAGAATATATAATATATAACTGATAGCAATCTAATTCAAGATTTTTTTTTAAATAAATTAATACTTTTATTCAGCAAGGCTCAATTTTAATGTGTCAAACGTGATAGTAAAGATAATTGTTAGAAAAGATTTCTATTTTGAATAAATTATGTTTTTTTTCTGTTAATTAAAGAATCCTGAAAACAAATTTATCGCAGTTTCCGCAAAAATATTAAAGGAATAGTTCACCTCAAAATGAATTAAAAGTGTCATCATTCACTCATCCTCAAATTTTTCCAAACCCGTTTCTTTTATCTGTTGAACACAAAAGAAAATATTCTGAGGAATGTTGGTAACCAAACGGCTGACTGTAGTTATTGACTTCCGAGTATTTTTTCCATACTATGGAAGTCAGTGGCTACTGTCAACTGGATACCGACTTTCTTCAGAATATCTTCTTTTGTGTTCAACAGATAAAAGAAACTCATACAGGTTTGGAACAATCTGAGGATGAGTAAATGATGACAGAATTTGAATTTTTGGGTGAAATATCCCTTTAAGCTGCACAACTGTTTAAAACATTGATAATAAGAAGAAATGCTTCTTGAGAACCAAATCAACATATTAGAATGATTTCTGAAGACTGGACTGCTAAAAACTCAACTTTAAATAAGTTAAGAATTTTAAAATAAATCAAAATAAAAAGCGTTATTTTAAAATGTAATAATATTTCATAATGTTGCCATTTAACTGTATTGTTGACCAAATAAATGCAACCTTGGTGAGCTTTAGAGACTTCCTTGAAAAACATGAAAATATCAATGTATAAAATGTACTGCACCAAGTGATATTTAACTGACTGAATAACAATAATGTCAAATTTGAGTCATATAATAACATTTTTTTTGTTACTAACTGAAATTTAAAGGGATAGCCCAAAGAAGTGCATCCATCCATCATAAAAAAAAGTACTAATAAAGGCCTTCTGAAGCGAATAGATGCATTTGTGCAGTAATAATATCCATATTTAAAACTGTAGGCCTAATTTCTAGATTCCGCTAACTGTCGTATGCGCATTCAATAGAGAGTGGCGTTCCAGGATGGCTTGAGGGTGAGTGAATCATGGGGAAATTTTCATTTTTGGGTGAACTATCCCTTTTGCGACTTTGGAGCCCCCTACAGTTAAATGAATGGAATTCACTGTCCTAAATATATCACTGTCCTAATTACAGTGGATAGCTGTGCGCATGCATTTGTTGATATATAAAATAAAGTAATCCGCCCTTTTTGCGGAATTTCGTACTGCTACATTCTCCCACAACAGACGTTTGGTGGGGAGCGCGGAAACAAACTGAAGCCATTTGTCTTCTTAGAAGTCAGTGTAGATGACTTCTATACATTGAAAATGGTAATATTTTAATGTAAAAATAGAATCTTGCATAGAGTTGCTTTAACTATTCACTTAATAACTTCTTTAATTCTCTTGACATGCTATGTTGAAGACATTTTAGTCTTTTTCTCCCACTATACCATCTAATGACATAATAACTTTGATATTGTTTGATTTAGGCTAATGTTTTATTCACTAATGAAATGTAGGCCTAATTCACACATTTTTAAGAGTGATTTAAGCGACCAAACGTGTTGTGGGGCCACAATATATTTACAAAACCAATTGACATGTCCATGTTTTGAAATGTGCATGCAGTTATGTTGTGATGATGAGACAGGACTGCTCTTTCAACCCTTCTGAACACTTGTCCACATTTGCTATAATAATCCAACGCAAGGCAGAAAATATGAAGAGAGCAAGCTAAAAAACACTTGCCAGCAACAGGTGTAAATGTCCACCGTTAAGCATCTGTTCGTCACACTGTAAAACACACCAGGGTGTGTGACTGGTCTGCTTGTCAAATAAAACATTTGGGATTTCTAAGTTTGATGTAATCTAGAAAATAATGTGGATGTAGTACTTTTCCCCAAAAAGCCTCAGCGAGATGAAGTTGAAGTCAAGATAGCATCATTTTGAGACATGGGCTCTTTGCAGAAAAAAAGGAAAATGAAAAGATTTGACTCTATTCCATTTGCGACGGAGTGTGAAAAATGTTAAATGGATTTCAGAATTTAAAAGAGACCATCAAAAAGTCTAATTATCATCTCTATGTGCATTCACATGGACAGACTGCACTGAGATAAAAGAGTGTGCCTTCTTGCACAGCAGTTCTGGCTTCTTCTCATCAGTTTGCCCTTGGGACAAAATGATATATCTGTCATCTTTTAGATATGTAGAGAATTTTAGTCAGCAAAGAAACCCTGCTGTCTCGCAGAGGTTAAAATAAAGCGATGTTTGACATGCGTGATCCTTCGCTGAAGTGCTTGCTGTCATTGCCACCGAATATTTCTTAGTTTCATCTTTATCCTCGACATAATGCATTTTTGAAAATGTGTATATAAGAGTAACCATAAACAAGAGTGGTGCTTGCTTGTTCAGTTGTCATCATTGCAATGGTTGGTTATTTAGTATATTGTTATATGGTTGCATTATGGAAAGTTGCTATGTGTTGTCGCATTGTTTTTAATATCTGACAATATACTTTTATGATCCGATGTATGCTTGAACAAATAATAGAAAAATAATGTTATTCATGTCTGTTGCACAAATGGTGCAGGATGAGTTAAGGCTGTAATACACAACACTAATTTCTCTATTGGATTTATACAATTTACACACTATATACATATTGTAAACTGAACTTTTTCTTCTAATGAGTCCCTGGCAAAGTCCAAAAACACTGCCCAGATATCTTAAAATTCAGATGCTTTTTTTCTTAGTACATAAGTTTTTTAAGAGTCAAGGTTGATATTAAGTTTTTCAGCCATATAGTCCGAGGAAAGGGCAGCTAACGTTTTTCAGGCATAATACGTCTGGCTTATTATAGGCATAAGTCCACCATCTTTCTTTTTTTAATACAAAGAGAACAGTTGCACTACATGACTTTAAGAATCTGAACAGATTTTAAAACACTAGGCATCAAACATTTGGAGACTTTGTAAATGGCTACAGAGGAAAAACTAGGCATCATTCACTGAACGACTGAAGATCAGACACTAACAGACTTTTAATTGGTTTCCTGCACAACAACCTCATGCAGAAACACGCATAGCAATGAAGTCAAACAAAATGTAGTTCTAAAATTGGCTCAAAATTTCAAAGATGTTTGAAATTCTCTAACTGGAGGAAATCAAGTCGGAGGCTAAAAATCGGAGTTTGCACCCATCATACACTACGTAAGAGTTAGTGAAATCAGTGTGTAAAGTGGGGCAAAAATCTGGGCAAAAATAGCATAATGTATTGCCTTTGCACTGCAATTAGTTAATAATAATAACAAAATAATTAATTTCATAACTTTGCATAAATGCATATGAGATTTTTTTGACGGTGAGATGTTATTCTAAACGTCTATGATTTTCTTTCTTCTGTTGAACACAAAAGAACATTCTTCAAAATATCTTCTTTTGTGTTCAACAGAAGAAAAATTCATACAATTCATATGACTGAATTTTTGTTTGAACTGTCTCTTTAATTCTTACAGTTAGTTTTCTCTTTGAGGTCAGCTGTTATGACAGTTGTTTCTTGCTGAGCAAGTTAGTTGCGCTATGCTGCAATATAAAGCTTTTAGGTGTTGTTTGAGAGTAACAGAGTCTATGATTCCATTTTTAGCACATTTAGATTTTTGTATTTCCCCATTCAGGAACTAAATTGCCTTGAAAGGGACTTTGACCATGTCCAAATAGAAATGCAACTGGAACCATTCCCTTAGCATGCTCAGAATCGTTTGGTTTTACAGTGTAAAAATGCTTTATGTTTCTGCCCTTAGGTTTAGGGGATCAAAACACTAATCCTAAGTATGAGTAATCGTAGTAGTGATGCTTGCTTTAGTAAATACCATAAATCATGCATGCAAGCTCAGTGACAGAGGTTTGACAAAACGTGGCACATGGTTATTTCTGTTCAGTTCCTCACCTCCATGCTTCAAAGGGGCAAGGTCAGGGTGTCGTGCTGGCTAGGAAGGACTCATTCCGCACATCATTTGGCAGGAAATTGCTGCCCTACACAGTTTCACACACTGGCACACGGCCCACAAAGCCACAAATCTGCCAGCAGCATTATCGGGTATTTTAAAAACCCTTACAGGTCTCAAGAGGAGCAAGAGAAGGCTGACGGTTATTGACTCACCATGCTCAAATCTATCAATACAGGTATGTAGAGACCTTGGCCTTGCAAGGGATATAAATGGAAAGCTTTGGATTAAATATATTGATTAGTAAGACAGAGCATGCATGTTGGGTATAAATGCTTCTATGCCTTCTGGTAAGCACTCAGAGGATAGCAGAGCACAATTCGTGAAAGGAAAGTACATTGTCACTCATGTGCTTTCTTTGATTCAAGTTGTCTTGGAGTTAAACGCACCACATCAAGGGAGACATAGAAAAATATAACAGAAAGCCACTAAGCCGTTGTCCGTTGACGTGAATGAAAAGCAGATTTTATTTGTGAATTCCAAAGAATACAGGACTTTGTGTGCATTGATTTTTAAATCCATTTATCAAATGGATACGTTTTAGACGGTTTCAATCAACCAAAAACCTTTATCGATTAGATGTGATAGAACTTGTAAAAATATTAGTACATCCCTCATTGCTGAGTGCTTTCAATCATCTCATTACTTAAAAAACATATGACATTGGACAAAAGCAAAGAGCTTTAGCATTTTTTGTCCAAGTAGACTCCTTCTCCTTGTTTCAGGGATAAGGATTTGGGCTGTTTTCCAAACCAGGGTCAGTGAATCAATAACGTATTTACTCTAGAATGCTTTATGTTTGGCATGCTTCTGCATTTAGCAAAAGCATGTTCCGCTTAAGAAACAGTTGACACTGCCGATACAGCATGGATACGTGAGTGTGTACTTGTAATAGTAATATAATGCTCTTCATGCCCTGGTGCTCTGAGTAATGACAAGGCAATCTTGAAAGTGGGACTCTATCAACCGTCAACTCCATTGCTGCCCCCTAATGACCTGCTCTTATAACTGCAAATAAGAGTGCTCAAGCTTTGTTTGAATATGCATAGACTTGATTTGAATATGCATGGACCACCACCATATTTTGGGAGCACTTTCGAGCATGCTAATCAAGTTTGAGCACTGTATGTTGTGATAGTGCTAATAGTTTGAGTTGAATTCTTTAGAAAATGACCAAGGTTGGATGAATTAAGTTTAAGTTGAGTGGAATTGGCCACATCTCACAGGATGTTGAATATACTACATACAGTCAAACCAAAATGTATTCAGGCATTTCAACATTCTCACATTATCACAGTTTATTCACTATAAAATGTGACAAGAACTCAGAGTTAAACTGTGTCAGAACAAATTCATCTTGATAATCAAAAATGTGACCCTGGACCACAAAACCAGTCTTAAGTAGCATGGATATATTTGTAGCAATAGCCAAAAATGGGTCGAAATTATGGATTTTTCTTTTATGCCAAAAATCATTAGGATATTAAGTAAAGATCATGTTCCATGAAGATATTTTGTATATTTCCTACTGTAAATATATCAAAACTTCAGTTTTGATTGGTAATATGCATTGCTAAGGACTTCATTTGGACAACTTTATAAGTGATTTTCTCAGTATTTAGATTTTTTTGCACCCTCAGATTCCAGATTTTCAAATAGTTGTATCTCGGCCAAATATTGTCCTATCCTAACAAACCATACATCAACGGAAAGCTTATTTATTCAGCTTTTAGATGATATATAAATCTTAATTTTGACAAATTGACACTTAAGACTGGTTTTGTGGTCCATGTTCACAAATGAATTACACTCAAACCAAAATTTATTAAAGACACCTTCAAAATGTCAGTTTATTTGCTATAGTTTAGAAAATGGTAATAAAATATGACAACAACTCCAGAGTAAACAAATTCATCTTGATAATGTCAGATAACTTTGATAGAAAGGTATGTAACAAAATGTGACAGGATGAGTTTTATTATGGCTTGTTGATTCATTAGAATCAGTTTCCATTTTAATCCTTGCGTATTTCAAATGGGAGGACACGCCCACTGGCGTTGAGTGGCATATTGTCATTGATCACACCTGGTGGCTCAATCATTGAGGTGCGTTCTAGTGGAGGCCCAGTGGCTTTATAAGAAGCAAGTCTGAGTGTGGCATGGTGATTCTACTGTGTTCCCGTTTGTGGGCCGTAAAGGTCCAGGGGTTTATGTCTTGTCGCGTTCCCCTGGTAAGTCGCTGATTCGCTGTTCCCTACAGTCGCAGTTTTTATGTTCTAAATATGTGTTTGTTATTAGGGATGTGTGTGTGTCTGAAGTGATGAGTACAGGTAGCGTAAAGCTTACTGTTGTCTAAGAATGAGGTAAGAAACTTTTTTTTTTTTTTTTTTTTTTATTGCGGGTTCCTTTCTTTTGAAAAGGGGAGGGGGACTGTTTAAAGTGCATGTCTGTTTGTTTTTATTTGTATTCTAGGTGCGGCCTGAGAGCGCTAGCTGTTTCATAGACCCTGTATCCACGGCTGTTTCTTACACTGGTTCATCTACGGCTGTTCGTACAACTTATTCGTATACTGTCAGATCCTACTGTTTCATGGTCCTGTGTATGCAGCTGACTGTGTGGTCGTCACAGACGGCGGTAAAGTTAGTTTTACGTTTGACATTCATTAGACATTCGGTTTCATTTCAATTAAACTCTTAACGCCTGTTATGTTTTGAGCCGTAACTAACTCCGATAGACATAAATATATGCCCTTTGTTGCACAAGGCTTAATTTTTAGAAAAAAAAAATTAAATTAACCATATAAATTAAATTTAACTACATTACATTATACTATAAAACCAATACTAAAATGTTCAGAAAAACATCCGTTATTGCACAAGGCTCTGTTTTTGGAATTAGCATTTTATGCGTTTTATAATAATTTTACAACTTTTAATGTATGCAATACAAATCCATTAAACAACAACACCATTTGATTTGAAGGTATCTAACCAACTGTAAAAATATCTAAATATTATTCCCTATAATGCACAAGGCTTGTTTTTTTTGATTGTCTTTGTTTTTATATACAGTACTGAAACCATAATTTGTTTAAAATTTACCCACTAAATTCATTCAACTCTGACACTGTTTCAGATAAAGGTATGAAAACAACTGTAAAAATCTCTAACTGTAATCACAAGGCTTGTTTTTATGATTATGCCTTTGCTTTTATATACAGTACTGAATCCATATTTTTCATGTTTTATGTACTGTACCTACTTAAATTCATTAAACGCTAACACAGTTTGGAATAAAGGTATCAACCCAACTGTAAAAAATCTCTAAATATTATTCCCTGTAATGCACAAGGCTTGGTTTTTCAGATCATGCCTTATTTTTATATACAGTACTAAATCCATATTTTTCATGTTTACAAAATATCAAAAATATGGTTTCAGTACTGTATATAAAAACAAAGGCATAAACACAAACAAGCCTTGTGCGTTATAGGTAATATTCTGAATATTTTACAGTTGGTTTGATACCTTTATCTCAAACGGTGTCGTAGTTTAAAGTAGGTACAGTATATAAAACATGAGAAATATGGATTCAGTACTGTATATAAAAAAAGCCATAATTTGAGAAAACAAGCCTTGTGCGTTACAGGGAATAATATTCTGAATATTTTGTTGTTTTGATACCTTCAAATCAAATGGTGTTTAATGGATTTGTATTATTGCATACATTAAAAGTTGTAAAATTATAAAACGCATAAAATGCTAATTCCAAAAACAGAGCCTTGTGCAATAACAGGAATGTTTTTCTGAACATTTTAGTGTTGGTTTTGTAGTATAATGTAATATATATATTTTTTTTTTTTTTTTTTTTTTTCCCCCCCCTCAATTAAGCCTTGTGCAACATAAAGGGCATATTTGTCCATCTGAGTTAGTTACGGCTCAAAACATAACAGGCGTTAAGAGTTTAATTGAAGTGAAACCGAATGTCAAACGTAAAACTACCTTTACCGCCGTTCATCACAGCGCTGAACCGCTGCTTCCCTGAGTGTTCGTAAGACTATTGTTCAATCGATCTGTATGACAGGGTGAAACCATAGGCATTTTGCCTTTTGTGCAAGTATATGCCAATATGCTTGGATTTTGGTTAACTGAAACGGCTGACTGATTTTTAAATTATGTGATCGTGTTTTGATTTATGTATTGTGTTTCTGTTGTTGTGTCTTCGTCAGTGTGCATATCAGATGTTCACCTGTGGATGAGCTGTGATACTGAAGCTTAACAGAAGGGGAGTGTATTTGGTGTTTTTTGGTATAATTTCTTTTCGTGGTTTGTCATTTGCTTTAAGAATCTTTTTACGCTGATTTTGTTGTGTGGTGTGTCCCTTCTGTTAATGCTAGATTTATTATGGTCTCTTTGAAACTGGGTATCTAATTGGTAAACTGTTGACGAGACCCATTCTTTGGAATGTTTTTAGAATTGATTTTTGTGCAAAATAAGTGTTATTTTGGTAAGTCACGTCTTTAGTAGAATCGAACGGGTTTCCTTGAGTAGCACCTGAGGGTGCGTAATATTTCCCTGGGTGCAAGTCCTAGGGTGGCGTCATCTCCAGTTTTACAGTGTCTGTTGCGCGACGCCACGTTGCTACAAAAACATGCAGGTCAAAGTGTCAAATCAAATTTTTGGTCCCAATTTTTAGCAATTTTGCTGGTAGTCCACTGTATGAAGAATTTTTGGGTATAATGCCAGTTTAATTTAGCTATCCTCACTTACATTAACTAACTATAGTGCCCTGCACCCACTTGTAATAAATGATGATAAAAAAAAAATTATATCTGGTGTCTTTTTTTTTTTTTTTTTTTTAAACATTTTGTTTCTAAACTAAATTTAGATTTTAATGGAAGTGGACATAAACAAACCACTTGATATTGCAAAGGCATTGCTCAGTCTGCCCCTCAAGCTTTCTTAAGGCCATCTCAGCTCAGATTTTTTTCAGAAACTGCACTTACGGAGTTATGGACCATCTTTCCTTGCTGATTTATGCATCACTGAAGTGCGCTGTCAGTGAATAGTTAAAATATTCTTTACATAGTAAAACCAGTCTATTGTAAAATCAATACTACTGGCTTCTGTGCAAACAATGTGTTAAGCTATGAGAGAGTCTGAGTTTTATAACAGAACTCAGAAGCTCAAATCAATTTCAAGATGTATATTTTTAGATCTGCAATACAAAGGCTTTTTGCCATAAGTGTTTCAGTGTGACAATGGATAACGACAAACATTTTCCAATGATTTCTGTTTTTAGGTCTTTCAAGAACTTGTCTTGTGAGATCTGGAAGATCTCCGAGATGTTCTTTTGTGAAGAGGGTCAAAGCAACGCGTGTCACGCAACAAAGGTGTACAATTTAGTACTGTACTTGCTCTGCCTATGTATATTAACTGTCATTTGGATGATTGTTGTTCATGTCATGTAGGGCCAATCAGCACCCAGGACTGGAACTATACGTTTTATAAATTATAAACGATTTCACTGTTTGGACTTCCTTTCCCAGGGTGATTTATAAGACATTGTGAGGAGATGAGCTAAAGGACAAAAAAAGAACAAACTGCGCTGAAGGCCGGGGAAGACGGAGCCATTCTGCTTGGTTTGGGAATGGTGTTCAGCTCATTCATGATGTACTTTGTGATCTGTATCACCGTGGTGCGTGCCTATGCAGACAGGTAGTGCTATATCATGACTACTTCAATAATATTTAGCTGTGAACTAAAACAATAACTAAATCAGTGTATCTACAGTTGCAATCAATTATTCAACCCCCTTGAATTATGACAGCTGGTTTAGTGTTTGCTGTACTGCACACACAAATGTTCATCCCATTATGGAAACCTTGTAACTTTTAAACCGTTATTTTTTTTCTTTTTTTTTTTTTAATTTTCTTTGTAAAATGCAGTGTATTGACCGATGAAACCACTTGCGCTGTGCTAAACTCCACTCTAACAAAAGATATCAACTGTGGCTCAGACTGCTGGCGGAGCTCTAAGTACCCCTGTCTGCAGGTCTATGTCAGCCTGAACGCCACCGGCCGCACTGGGCTGCTCTCTCACAATGAGGAGATGCTGGACCTCAGTTCTGAGGTGAATCATTCAGTCAACTGAGGAAGACCATGGAGTGAAAATTCCTACCATAGGAAATGAAGTAATTCACAGCGTTTTCTCCTAGACAGCAATGAGATTAAATTGACTAAATAGAACATTTTCAGCAGTCAATAAACTCAAATATTTCACATCAAATTCTTTGAAGACAGTTTCCAGTTTATGGTCTCCAATTCCATCCAAAAACTAGACATTCAGAAATGCTCTCTGTCAGTCATTTTGCATTAAGATTTACAGATGTTAGATTGGCTGACAGACCTTTGGAGGGCGGGGTTGCAGATTGATTGACATTACAAAATAGTGTAAGTTAGCAAAATAAGCAAAATAGATAAAATCATAAACAGAATCTTGAAAGCATCTGAGCTTTAAGCAGTCACTCAGAACAATTTTGGAAGTTTGAAAAGACATTATTAATAAAGAAAAAGCATTCCGTTTGTTCTGACAAGGATGCTTGAGAATGAATTCAAAGTTAAACGGACATGCATTTTAAAATGAACCTCTTACACTATATACACTATATAGTTTAGGTTTAAAAAAAAAAAAGGTTTCTTATGTTCACTCAGGCTGCCTTTAATAAATAAATACTGTAAAATGATAACATTGTAAGATTGTTAGTTATATTTACTAATTTAATATAGTAAAATGTGATTTATGTGAAACTGGGAAAAACTGAATTTTCAGCATCCATTACTTCAGTGTCACATGATTCTTCAGAAATCATTCCGATATGATTTTCTGCTCAAGAAACATTATTACTATTAATACTGCAAACAGCTGTTCTGCTTAATATTTTTGTGGAAACCATGGTTTTTTTTTGGTTTTTTTTTAAATGGGAATATTTAAGAGAACTTATTTGAAATCAATCTTTTGTAACACTATAAATCTCTTTACTCTTACTTTTGATCAATTTAATGTGTTTTTGTTTGTGTGCTTTCTCAAAACTCAAAATAATAAAATAAATACAAAAATAAAATGCAAACAAATTAAATTCAAAATGAATTGTTTAATATTAAATGAATAACTCATGCCTTTGTTTTTATGTGCCAAGATGCCAGAAGGACCGCACCGCCTTGCATGTTATGATCCAGAATATTTGGGAGCGTCTGAAGATGCACCAGCAGGTGACATGTTACCACGACTCCGGCGAGCATCAGGGCAGCATCCTCTTGAACCGTCTGTATGGCAGCAGTACAGTCTTCCACTCTCTCTTCTGGCCCTCCTGCATGTTATCTGGAGGAACCCTCATCATACTCATGGTCAAGCTCACTCAGTACCTTTCCATACTGTGTGAACAAATTGGCAAAGCCCAAAAGTGAACGGGGCACAGTGATTGACAGACTTAGTGAAGTGAACTAAGGAGCTTTCATTTCTCCTTCAAATGGTTTTTGGCCTCCTGCTGTTCAAGGATTGCCTGGAAATTGATATGTTAGTCTTCCATGACTAAGCTATATTGTAACCACAACTCATATCTCTGAACTGCTGCTCTATTCCAGATGGAGTTAGTGCTGTTTAGAGAAGGCATTATTAATGTTTAATACAATATACAGAATTATGCCATGTAATCTAGATATTAAAACATCTATCCTTTTGACACAGTTTCTAATCTTATATCTGTTATAAGCCTTGGGAATATTATCAAAGTATTTTTTGATAAAAATAATTGAAAAATCCGTTTAGTCAAGAATTTCCTGTAGCTCATAGTAGAGCATGGCGCTAGCAACGCCAAGGTCATGAGTTTGATTCTCAGGGAAAGCAAGAGCTGCATTCAAGATATAGTTTTACATTTTTATCGATGTAAGTCACTTTGGATAAAAGCGTCTGCTAAATGCGTAAATTTAAATGGGATAAATTACCAATAATAGTGAATAAAAAGAAATTGCTGATTAATCATAACTGATTAACATTTTTCAAATATTAAATACCTCAGTGTTTGAAATTTGTTAATGTTTAGTTCACTGAATGACAAATGTTCTTATGTTTCATATATGATTGCAGAGAAAATACCATTTTTATAATAAGCAGCTTTTATTAAAACCATTTTATAATCGTTTTTTTTGTTTGTTTTTTAATTCAACTTTAATTCATTCACAACCCATCTGCTTTCAGTGCGACGTATTCCTGAGTGATATGAACTATTTAACAGGAAAAATGTGGGATGGAACTTGGTTTTATACAACAGAATTTGATTGGATCATGAAATTTCATGAGTTTTCTGTACTGATTTTTCATAGTCATTTCACCCATAATTTGAATTATGCATTGTGTTGTGTTTAAAGGTTGAAGGAAATGTCAGCGAACTTAATGGATAATGATTTGTCAGGATATTATCTGTGATATCTTCATTTTATTAAAATAAATGGTTCACTCAAACTAAAATTTGCTGAAAATTTACTTGCCATCCAACAACCGATTTTGAAAAATTTTGCATTGCATCACTTGCTTGGATACTTTGCAGTGAATGGGTGCCGTCAGAGTCCAAACAGCTGATAAAAACACAATCCACAAGCAATCCATTGCTTCCGGCTAAAATACTTCTATATATAATATAATTCCTCTATCCATAATATTGCTTTCTCTAGTGAAAAAGTCATCTGAATCAGGAGCGAAATAGGCAGATCAATCACCATTTAAAAACAAAAACAGTTCAAAAGAGTACCAAACATATGTTGGTTGATTTTGATATGAGAGGACAACAGAGGATGGACTCTTTCACTGAAGGAAGCATGATTATGGATTTATGGTATTTTGGCCAGTTTCAAGATAAAACATCTTAATGATAGATTTATTTCTTACAAACATGCAGCTTTTTCCTTCATTTGCCGGACTGGAGTTGTGTGGGTCACTTGTGGATTAATGTCATGTTTTTATCAGCTGACTCTCATTCTGATGGCACCCATTCACTGCAGAGGATGTAATGCTAAAATTATTCAAATCTGTTCCAATGAAGAAACAAACTCCTCTACATTCAGCTCACTGAAATTACCAACCTAGGCTCATTGGAAATACATGCCTCTTCATACATTTCTGCAAAACTGAAAAAACTGATATTTTTGAATGTTGTCGTCACATATACAGCTTCATATGCATGAGTTTTCTAATCCAGTGGACTTACTCGGTAGCTCATGCGATACGGCGTTGCACTTAGATGATGAAAAGCTCCGGTACGAGTTCCCGTGAAACTACGGTTCGACTAAACAGCTCAAGTCCACATAAGGAATTTAAAATAGCATGGCTGCATCAGCGAATACGTTTTTATATTACTTTTGCATTTGTTAACACTATATCGGGTAGGTTTAGGTTTGAGTTTGGTGTAGGGGATATTTCCAACATGATAGAGCATTAATCTTTAGCGACACTCACCAGATATTTGAATTCTGAATGGCCGCAAAACGTACCTCAATCAGCATAATACCAACGTAATAAAAACGTGCCATGGTCACGTATTAAACGTGTGTTTTAGCGCCACTCTCTGGACATTTCACTTTGAAACTGCCGCGAAACGTGCAATAAGGTACATAATTACGGGGTTGCAGAAATGTATGTAGAGGCACGTATTTCCAATGAGCCTGGGTTGGAAATTACCCAACCACTTAGCACCTATATCTTCTTCAAGTGGTTCATTGCCTATTTGCTTATAATGAACAATCACAATGTACAAAAATCTATGGCCATAGTTAGTGCATAAGGCACTAATGTTAACTTCATAAGACACCAAATAAAGTCATTATAACTAGTAACCTTCCCATTGCAGTAGGGGCATCCTATCTAACAGGGTCGTGCTGTTCCGTGGGGCCTCCAGACCTCCATCTTAAGAGCCGGTAGATCCTTCCCTCTGTCAGTTTCCTTTGCTTGCCTAGTAGCTCCTCTCTACTGATCTCAGTGCAGAGGATAGCAAGATGCTGGTTGAGCTTCACCAGCCCCACCAGCAGGATTCCACCGAACAACATGAGGCTGGGCCACAGCAGGTAGTACAAGGCTGTTTGAATGGTATATTTCCTCCTACAGATGGCATCATTTGGGTATGTAGCACTGAGATAGCATGTCATATTCTCCCCTTGCTCAATTAACTTATGTTTGATGTTATTGGCCTCAGCCTCTTGTTCTGTTTTGTTTCGTTGGCATTTCGGAGTGTAGAAACACTGAAGGAAATATTATAGCAAGCATTAATGAAATCTAAAATTGAAATAGATATTTCAGATATTTACATTGTCAGTGACTATGAAAAAATTAACTATATTGATCCAAAGTACAGCAAAAACAGTAAAATAACTGTTTTCTATTTGAATATATTTTTAAATGCAATTTATTCCTGTGATGCAAAGCTGAATTTTCAGCATCATTACTCCAGTCTTCAGTGTCACATGATCCTTCAGAAATAATCCTAATATGCAGATTTGCTGTTTTTGCAAAATTTGCAAAATATGCAAAATTTGACTGTTTTTGCATATTTTGCAAATTTTGCAACCATTTTCGTTTTGAAAGCATCACCGCTCCTTATTTTTTGTCATGAATAAATAAATAAATAAATAAAAAAGAGGCAATAAAATCAATACATAAAACAGGCAAAAAAATATTTGTTGTAAAATACAGTCAAAATGATGATTAAATTTAACTTTTTTTGTTTAAATTAAAAATTGTCACAAATTTTAATGTCAGTAGTGTTAATGCAATATAAAATTACTGAATTACTGAGCATCACAAAAACCACACATGATTCCAAATTTATTTTAAAATATTGATGAATTATTGAAGTTAATTAATTGGTAACTCATCATCATCATCATCATCATCACCATCATAATTATTTAGTGTGACCTTGTATAAAATAAGAAGATATAATAGTTCATATAGCATGATAGGTTTAATATAGGATTGATTGAATTTTAAGAAGCAAATGGCGCTTCAATTTTAGAATTATGCTAAATGATTATTTCACAAATTTAAAATTGTCTTTTTAAATTTGTGAGGAGCAGACTGAAATAAAACCCATAATTTAAAACTTATAAATAAATAAAAGCACAAATGTCAAATCTAATTTGAAGCTGCATTTATGCAAATATACGAGGATAATAAGTGCCAGCTGGTTGGGAGAATTGTAAATGAGATTGTAAATGAGATTTACAAAGATTTAAAATTTTGTCTCTGTATACCTTTATGGTGCTTTTTTTCTTTTTGGAGCTTAGCACTACAATCATAGTCCATAAAACCAGAAGAATGAAACAATCATATAGGATTTGGAATGACAGGGTAATTAAATTGTCAGCTCAGTTAAGTCACACTGACAACAGTACCTTTGGCCTATATTTCACAGTGTCTTCGCTGTCGTAAAGTTGAAGTGTTTTTTCAGGGGTACTGTTCACCAAAACACGCAGGCATTTAAAGCTAAAAATGCCACGGCAATCCATCACTTCATCCACCAAATCAATATGCACCAGTGTACAGTTGTTAGGTTTCCAGTCACTGTTACAAACACAGACAATAAATTAATTATTATGTGAAGGTTTACAATGTAAAAATGTAATAAGGTACGGCTATACTGTACAGCAGTTTTTCAAAAACATTTTTAGAGCACAACAATGTCAGTTAAGACCATGCTTGAGATAAAAAAATGAGATCGTATTTACGCAGAAAACAAAGAAAAATCAAAGTAAATATCACTTGTGATATTTTCAGTCAAGTTATAATTATTAAATTATGCCAAAAGTGTGAAAAGTTATTACATGTCTTTACTAAATTGTGTTATTACATGTCTTTACTACCATTTACTATTTAAAATGGATTTTCTGTCACAGAATGCTATAAAACACATTACATAACTTGAGATATGGCTTAAATAAAAACTGTGCTGGAATTTTCATTACTTTCAGAATAAAAAGACTCTTTAGGACTTGCTCACTAGGTGTTGGCACACAAATTATTTCATATTTATTTATAGTCATCATATTTAATTGCTGATATTACCAACTGATGTTTTAATTGCAAGATCAGCAACAAGAAAATTACAACATGAAAGGATCCTTTTAAGCAGTCTACCTGAAGACCTGAAACTAACCCGTAGAGGCCTGGTTTCACCATAACGATTCCCACCAGAAAGTACATGAGGATGGAGAAGGTCATCATGGTGAAGCCCAAGAGAACAGCTCTGTCTTCTCCCACGCTGGACTCTGGGATTTGAGCTCTGGCTTTCTCATTGCAATTCATGTCCCTCTCTTTCCTCCACTTGCCTCCATTTTCCTGCAGTTGGGCTTGCTGGTAGAAGACATCCCTAAAAAATCAAACAAAAACAAAACAAAGCAAAGCAAAGCAAAAAACAAAACAAAAACAAAAACAAAGGAATAATTCACCCAGAGGTTATTTACATAACTTTATGTCATTACAAGCCAATATGTTCTTATTTTTCTATGACATACAAAAAGAGAAATTCTGAAGAATCATCATAAATTCATGGTGACCTAAAGCACAAAAAACCAACCAAAAAACAACAACAACAACAACATAAAACCAATAAAACCATAAAAGCAGTTCACACTTTCAAATGCAACTCAAATGCGTTTATATACATATAAACATCTATATACATATTGCATATAGTTATTTATATTGTATATATTTATTATGTTTGTTGACTGTATGTATGACTTATGCCTTGAAAGGGGTGGTGGGGCTTACTTGAATGCTTATTATGAAAAGAATATAATTAAGTGTAAAGTTTTCAGACAGTTACTTGCATGTTATTCACAATTACATGAAAATGTATTATAGATTACATTTATATTAAATGCAATTTAAATGTACTGACAAGCTGACTTTAATGTCATTTCTATTGAAACTTGTATGTCATGTATTTAAATATATCATTTTAGTATATTTATTGCATTTAAAATATATGAACTTTTAATGTAACATCAAATAACACACTACAGTTAAAATTATAATCAAGTACAGTTCTTTACATGTTTAGATGTAAGTTAACACATTCAAATAAGTGTACTGTTCTTTTTTAGTTTACTTAAAAATTATGATTTAAAACTATCTGACATTACAACAATGTACAATATTTTTTAACGTGTTAAGAAAGTGTGCTCTCTTTAAGTACATTTAAGTGGCCTTTCATTTAATTATTATATTATTTGTAAGTACAGTTTTTTTTAAATACACTTTTAAGATTTGAAATACACTATAAGTGCACATTTAATACAGTTAAGCACACTTCTTATTCACAAGGGCATATAGGTTGGAACAGCATGAAAGTAAATCAATGGTGACAATTTCATTTTTGGGTTCAAGATTTTAGTCTCTACTTAAGTTGATAAAAGGTTAAATATAAAACTGGTGGACAGGAAATAGATTAAGGTTTATACTATGACGGACTGTCAGACTGCTGTTATTATATTTGGAATAACTCAATGCTAAATACTTTCATATCTCATACTAGTGTCACAACTGGACAATTAGCTTTAATAAAAGAGAAGACCGAGGCAGTGGATGTGATCTCCATACGTACCGCATGTGTCGTCGCCGCGCGCCCTGCAGGGTGATGTTAACAGGAACACTGAAAGACCCCCGAGGGGACTGATTCAGCAGCATTTCTATCTTACTAAGTAACCCTTAACTGGGTTACAGCACTAAATTAACACAACACTGACAAGGTCAATGTACTATACATCCAGACACAGAACCAGCGTGCTGCGTAGCCGTCAGACCTGTAGTGCACAACAGAGTGCACTTAAGGGATTGTTTTCTTCTCATCCAGATGAGATCAGCGGAATATCTTTCCTTTGCCTGAACAGGGATGCCACAGAGGGTTTCTATAGGAACCCCCACAGCCAGACCATAATTACATCCTATGGGACTCTAAGCACTCCTGACAGTTTTTTTTCTTCTTCTATTTTTACATATAAACTACAAAACAATGAAGTAAATGAACAACCCAAAAAGATTCTAAAATGATGTAAGTTCCAAATCTTACCTTAAAACATGCGTTCTTCTGTGCATGATAGCTTTATGTAGCTGACTAAATGATTCACTGCACTGAATGACAAAACTGAGGGCTTTTAGCTTTATGAGCACAACAGTGTATCAATAATTAATGAGTTTTTATCCAAAATAATGTTAAATATTAATGAACGATTTACTGTATATGGAAAAAGTAAAAAATTTGTTAGAACAATGTTGTGCACCTGATCAGCAGCCCCTGAGGCTGTAAGTATAGCAGCTTGAGAAACTTGAGACTTTTTTTATGATAATAAAAACAGGGGTCTATCATAAGGGGATCAATGTATTTAGGGGTCCGTGGCATCAAAGAGTTCTTTAGCTGGTTTCAGGGTGCTAATAGGGTGTTTGATTTAGCTGTTCTGACTTGTATTCCTGAAAAAAGGGAAATAACTGTGTCATTTATTTAAAGTTACTTAAACTTTTTCTGTTTACTGTTTTTTTCATTCCTCAGAAAATACGATGCATAATTTAAAAAGACACTCCAATAAACATTAAAGTGTTTCTGAGTTGTCTTCATATAAGTAAACAAAATTTTACATTGATTTTACATTGAAAACATTTTGGCTTATGTCTAAAGAAGATATATTAAGTATAAGCTGTTCTGGCATCACTAGGAAGGCAGTAACTAGGGTATGACTAGTTGGCTGTTAGTTGGTTACCATGCAGAACTCTCCTCTGGCTGGTACATATGAAAATACTTTCAGAGGCCTTTGTGAAACAGAACGTGCTGTCTTTATACAGTAAAAGCATATCTGATACAATGCATTATATATGATTAAGTTGATAAGCAAATTATGCTGTTAAATCTATAAGAGACAAACATATGGGTCACAAGAACAAAAAAGTGATATTGGTTTAAATATTGTAATTGAAAAACATGCAAGGGTAATATTTTATAACACATTTTCTAAGAAGTCATTAACAAATATTGCATAATTCTTAACAGACACTTTAGGATACTAATTATAAAAAATAAAATACTTCACACTTTAATAATATACTTTAAAAGAATACTTCAGCGCAAACTGAATGTAAGGTTTTCGAACATTTAATTGCATGTTAAATGCAATTAAATTAAAATGTATTAGTATTATAGCATGTATTAAATACGATTAGAAAAAGCATTTAGAGTGCTTTTTCAATGTACTTAAGTATATCTTTGTATATGTAATTTCATAATTCATAATTTCCAACGCTATCTCACGGCAATTCGTACGTATTTTACGAGGTGGCTAATTCGTACGAATTCGTACGACCTCACTCGTACGATTTAGTACGATTTGTCTAAACCCCAGTGACAGGTAGGTTTAGGGGCGGGGTTAGGTGTAGGTCATTTGTACAAATTCATACGAATTGGCAACTCGTAAAATACGTACGATTTGGCAAAAATCGTATCAATTTGTACGAGTGAGGTCGTACGAATTCGTACGAATTAGCCACCTCGTAAAATATGTATGAATTGCCATGAGATCACTGTTGCTTTTAAAATATGGTTAAAGTGTACTGTCAAATGCACTGACAAGAATTTATGGCAAACTAAAATATGCTTATGCTTTTAATTTCTATTGAATCTATTCTATTCTATCTATTGAACAGTATGTCATGTATTTAAACATATTTGTAGTTAAACATTTTAGAAAGATACATTTAGTACATTTAAAAAATACTTTAAATGGAACAATAAATAAATTAGCCAATACATGTAATAATAATATAATACTGAAATCTAACTTTAAAATAATTTTAAAATATAACTAAAATAATTTTATAATTAAGTAATTTACATGTCCTTTAATATATTAGTCAACACATGAAAAAAGTGTACGGTTACAATTTATTTTAAGATGCCCTTGTTAGAGTGTAATTATAAATTTAAGTACTGAGTAATATTAATTAACTACATGTACTTACTATATGGTTAGGGTTAGGATTATGATTTGGCTTAGGTTTACTTAATTTATTGTTTTTATAATAGTAAGTATATGTAACGTGTAACAAGAACACCTCAAAATAAAGTGTTACCAATTGTACTTCTTTAAAGCAAGAAACAGCCATGCAAGCATGCTCTCTTTAATTAAGTAGCCTTTTATTTCATGACTATTATATTATCTGTAAGTACAGTTTAAAAAAAAAAAAACTTGTAAGAATTGAAGTACACTGTAAGTGCATGCTCCTTTTTCACAAGGGAAGATACATTCAAATACAAATATATGCATTAAATATATTAACCAAACTATTATTACATTTCTAATGTCCCTTACAAAGATGTACATATGAGGTACTATTGTACACTGAGGGTATCAGATGGTAAAACCATGGTACTGAATGATTACCATAAACCATGATAATTACACAAAACTCCAATGTACGTGTCAAAAATTCATATGTTTTGTTAGTGGTACAATAATAAAACCAACTAATGTTTGTTAATGACTAATTAATGAAGTTATCATGTAGTGTCATCCTATGTATGCATAAATATGTATCATTGTCAGTTAGGAATTAGCTGAATTTCTCTAATAAAGATCCAAAGAAGTGAAGATACAGCTTTAAGGGAGTAGAATTACAGTCCACTTCAGCTGAACATGATAAATAATGGATACAAGCCCACAGGTAATACTAGATCTCTGGTGCTTGTTCTCTGTACAGACACTCCTGGAAGTATCTGAGCCCCCTTTATCTTCAATGCTGCATCAATGAGGAGGTAAATTATACGGCATTTATCTTCGGCTCATGAGGGAGACCTGAATGATCATATTCAAGGAAAGACGAATTTTCCCTAGACTTTCCTAAACTCGCCAGCACCGCATGGTTTATACTTTTTCTGTTGCTCAATAATAGATTTGCCATGACCCACAAAAAAGAGACATAGCCTACAGTAAGACAAGGTTACATACCAGAGCCAGTAATGGAGAACATCATCCCTCTCATTACAATAATTGGACCATGAGGAAGAGGAATGATCAAGTGCTGAGAAAATAACCTACAGAAACACTTCGATGGATTACAGACAAAAAAGAAAACTCTCTTTCCTTACTATTGGATTGATATTTCTTCTGAGTGGTGTGGAATATGGTAAGTATATTTGACACGCTTTCTTTTCTTTTCTGTTCATTTCTTTTCACCCTAATACAAAAAATCCATACAGCAAGATTGCTTGTTTGAATCGATAGTGCTTAATATCTTCAAGAAAGCCTTAAACTGTATTAACGTGTAAATGGTGAATGTATTGATTGTATTTTGCACATCCACTGTTTAAATTGTCTTCTCTCTCTCTCAGCTGTCATTCTGCCAACTATATGGAGATATCTGCAGTTATTAGAGGCACCACCTTATTTTCTTGGCTTGGGTCTATCTGCGTTCAGCTTCAGTGGGCTGGTGTCTGGTCCAATGTTTGGTCACTGGTCAGACAAGACCAGAACTACCAAGACCATCATCCTCTTCTCCAATGTGTTTGAAATTGTGGGTCAGTATTGAAGAATGGAGATGTATAATGTGATTTGGGGTTTGAAATGGATCGGATATCCCTTGTTCTTGTGCAGTTGTGATCTGTATGCTCATTGCAACACACTTGTCTTATAGGAAACTTCATGTATTTCATGGGATATTCAAAATGGCTTCTTCTGTCCAGCCGTCTTGTTGCAGGTGAGGATATTTTGAAGTTGCACTGTTCCATTAGTCTCAACGAGTTTTGTTTGTTTGTGAACTTCTCTGCTCCTGTGGTGCAAACCATCAACATTAATGTAATCTGAGACATCAAACAGATACTAACAGAGAGATCTGTTGTTTGATTGATGATTCTCATTAGATTGTAATTACTGCAGTGTTGAATCATCCTGACCAGACACAAGAACTTGTTTAGATGTATAAATCTATTATGTATAATGAAGTATAAAAATATATATACTATAAAATATACATACACGCACAATTGCAATCAAAAGGATTCAACCCCCAAGAGACTGTAATAATTTACAAATGTAAGAGTTTTTCAAAAATCGCATTTATAACAGCAAGATAGACCAAATCAAAAGAGCTCTCCAAAAAGCTATAGAGAAGAAATTGTAGCAGGGATGGAGATTCATGAACTGACTTATTGCAAAGATGGCATCCTACCACAGTATCAACACATAAATTCACTGCAGAGTGCATGGCTATGTGCTTGATTTTATATACTTGTGGCAATGCGTTTGATTGAATTCAATGATTAAGAGGTGTGTCACAATACTTTTGTTCATGTGTGCGTCTAAGATATGCAGATACTGCATGAATAGTTATACATAACTCCAGTAGCAGAAACAGGTGGAGCTGGGAGAGGTGAAGGGTTCTTACATGTCCTAATAAAACTGTATTCATTTTCTGTATGCAAAATATAATTTCTATTTATTTTATATAAAAGAGTGAAAACTATCTATATGAATGCAGAATACACCACATATTCACTACACTGTAAAAAAAAATCCGTAAAATTTACGGTAAAAACTGGCAGCTGTGGTTGCCAAGTAGGGATAACTGCAGGCTGGAGCAATGGGCGAAAGGTTAGGGTGTGCCGAAAGGTAGGGGCGTGGAGAAAGGTCTTGATGATTGGTCGACAAAGCTGTCTGTCAGGGTGTGGAGATAGGGTTAGGGGTAGTTTTTGTTGTACTGATTCACCTTTCGGAACGCCTGCTTTCAGCACGCCCATTGCTCCAGGCTGCAGCTACCCCCGTCTCGTGGTTGCCAGAATTCTACCGTAAAAAATACGGTAACAACATTTTAGGTTTTACGGTTTTAACTTAAATTTACAGTTAAATACCGTAGTTTCATTAACTGATATAATGTTAATATACCAACCTATTGAAGTACTGAAATCTATTTTGTACCTTTGAAATACACTGATAACCACCAAATGCAGGTGGTGATGAGAAAGTCACATGATGAACCAAAGGCCATCACAAGCAGGTTTTAAATACTAACATATATAGAAGGTGCACAGTGTCATTCACACAAGCACTAAACACCATCATGGTGAGACTCATTAAACTGAAATATGCAATAAATATTAATTTAACAACATTAGACGTAACATACAACCCTAATAAACATAAATGATAAGAAAAACCTAAGAAGAAACATAGTTATTTCCAAAAAATATCAAATTCAAACAAAATTTGAAATGCAACGCAGGGAATTCTGGGAACGTCAGTTTACGTTTTTTTCCCTGTAAATTTTACAGGAACTTACCGTTAACCATTTAACAGGTTTTTACTGTAGCATTTTCGCAGTTTTTTACCGTTAAAATCACAGTCATTTTTTACAGTGTACTTCATCCTTCCATCAGGTATTGGAGCAGGAGCTGGTTCCTCCATTTTTGGGTTCCTCACACGCACTACTCTCCCTGATGAGCGAGCTAGAGTCTTTGCAGCTGTCATGGCATGCCGTCAGGCTGGACTTCTGATCGGTGAGTTAGTGCTCTACATAATAAGTAGCAAAAGTGGCTTCTATTTAATATTTAGACAATGTGCATTTTTACTTTCAGGTCCTGCTTTCAATATATTTCTAAGGTTGTGTGATTTCAAACTGGGTCCATTTGTAGTAAATAAGTACACCTCACCTGGGGTAAGTCTGTTTTGGCTCATTTAAATTTACCTGAATTCTCAAACACACAGAATTGTTTCACAGTATGATTGATACATCTTGTAATGTCCTCCAACCAATAGGCCCGTATCCACCTTATTTTTTCCGTTAGAGCGGGCGCGGCCAGTTATAAATTGAATGTGTCTGACTTCAGGTGTCATCTGCTTCCAGCTATTTTTAGCTGTACAAATTGCTGTGTCTTACCATATTATTTTAATGTATTATCTTAATTATGAACACACTGCTTTGTAATACACGTTGTTATTCTTCTCGTTATTTCTCTACGGCGGCTAATGAACCGGAAGTCTCGCACATTCACAGAAAACGGCTTACTTCCGCGTTGAAGAATAAGGTGGATAGGTCGTTTGTGAAAATCCCTGAAATACGACCCATCAGAGCGTATACTACAATTGCGCCCCTATCGACAACAGGGTATTCATATTAATGTTTTGTACTCTTTTATCTGTCTCATAATTCGGGTTTCGTGTAGCTCAGTAGAGCATTGCGTTTTACGATGATATGTAATCATGTGATCATGCGATCATGGGTTTGATCCCAGAAAATGCACGTTCTCATAAAATGTATATGCACTATCATGATTTTGCACGATTTCTGTGAAGGGTAAGTTTAGGGGTGGGGTTAAGTGTGGTCATTCGTACGAATTAGCCACCTAGTAAAATATGTACGTGAGATCGGTGCATAGACTGTAAAAAAAGATGGACGACGCGTTTCCGCTTCCTTCCACTACAGAGAATTGAAGCCAATACATCTCAGTATGGCCGTTGCCATCTTGAGTAAATGACGTCATTTGGAGCCCGAGTCTGCGCAGTAGAGCTTCGTTTGGAGCCAGAGTCTGCGCAGTAGTGTCCTGAGGTGGAGCCGCAGTATCAAACTCCCGCCCAAACTCCCGCAGACCCAATCAACAATAACGACACGCCCCGTTTTTATAGCATCAAATTACTAGCTAAAATCAAACTTATCACAAAAACGAACAATTGAACATATATCAGCGTGATAACAACTACCTTAAATGACCAAAACCATATTTTGGAAAATTGTATTGGAAGTGTAATTTATTTTTTTATTTTGACTGAAGTCCCATTTGTTTACACGGACAGGGCGGGGTTTATGACCTGTACTGCAGCCAGCCACCAGGGGGCGATCAAAAAGCCCACAGCTTCACTTTTAAGCTCGAGTAAGACACACCCGGATCGGTGTAAAAAGTCCACACATTGCATTTAAATAAACATGCATTTTGATTGGTAATGACAGCCATACGTCTTTTCATGACGACAGGCGCAATACGACACTGTCATTATTTTTACACCCGCTAGAGGGCGCTTAACTTTAAAACGTAAGTACAGGTCGTAATAACGTGCTTGCACAAATGACCTATAGGGTCGTTTTTTTGTTGGAGGACAGGCTCCATGAACTAAAGTTATCTATTGAGATTTTATTGCAAAGTGTTACAAATTAAATCGAATTAAATAAAGAAAATAATTTTAAAAATTAACAGACAGGAATCTAATGGAAAATAAAAAATAGAACCTGTGAATATGGCACAGACATGTTCTTTGTGAGATTCACTAAATTTATTTATTTAGTTAATTATTTCAGTCTTATTTTTAGCTTTTTTTTGGGTCATTTTTTTAAAGTCCTTTTATGTAATTTGACCTGTTTATTTCAAGCTTGTTGGCTTTGTACTCTTTTTGACCCAGCTCTTCATGTGCGGGATGTGGGTGCTTATGCAGTTTGCTGTAATGGTCCTGTATTGGGACATCCCACCACTGGACTCCTTCCCTGAGCAGCACATGCCCCTCAGAGAGGTCAGAGGTGAAGAGGATGAGCCCCTCATGAGTCTGGAAGATGAACACAGGGCTGCAGCAGAGGACACGTATGGCTCTGTCAATCCAGAACAGACCGAGACCCAGCTCCCATCCGAACTCCCACCTTCTCCTCCGGATTCCCCCTCTCTAGACAC
>JAFVLL020025802.1:0-7500 GCA_021397915.2 Tor tambroides | reverse complement strand
ATGTTCAGTTTATATATTAAGGAAATAAAAAAATAAACAAAATAAAATTACAGAATTTTTAATTATGTGAAAAATGTCTATGTCATTTGTAAAATGAGCCATTAAGACAGAAACTAATGGTGATTGTCCTGCTCAGATCATGATGGTGTTGTCCTATGAGAAGCTGGTGGAGCCACCCAGGGTGGAGCACGCACAGGACTCAGAGAACGGAGGATAGATGCCACCCTTCACTACACAGCATATAGGTGAGACTAGAAGTAACTGTGTTATTTCTGCACCAGCATCATCAGCAAAAAACGTATTGGTCAAAAAGAACAGATAGTTCCACACCAGACACACCACTGGCTGAGCCTAATTTGCCCTTTAACTGTCACCTGCCTTTTACATCATAGTTTAGGATAGTTTGTGATGTCATCAGCTAATCAGCATCATCATGATGATGTCATTTTCCTTTGTCTACAGAGTCATTTATGACTCACATTATTTGCCACAGCATGTTCAATGTCTTAGTTATAGTTGCTTCTGAATAATAAGCTTGTATAATAGAATCCTTTTGAAAAAGAAGAGCAAATTTCATGCAGTATTGTATGTGCACTTGTAGTGTACTTCAAATCTTGAAAGCATATATATATAAATGTATTTAAATTGTACTTACAGATACTTTTAATTTAGGTAGCACTTTATTTTAAGGTGTCCTTGTTGCACATTACATGTACTTACTATTATAATAACATTATTATCATTATGCATAATAAATTATGCATAATTACATGCAAGTAACCCTAAGCCGAACCCTAATCCTAACCCTAATCATATAGTAAGTACATGTGGTTAATTAATATTACTCAGCACTTAAATGTATAATTACACTGTAAGAAGGACATCTAAAAATAAAGTGTAACCTTCATTTAATATATTTTGAATGTACTTAAGTGCGACTTCCTAATTATAAATGTGTAATTACTAATATTTAAATACATGACATACAAGTTTTACTAGAAAGTAAATGCTTGTCAGTACATTCAACAGTAGGCTACATATTAACTATTTCAAAGACAATAGAAGTAATTATTAGTAATTAGAATTCAAGAATTATTGTAATTATTAGTAATTACATATCAAGATCAATCTTGCATTTATTATAATTTTTAACTATAATAAATTTTAATTTAATTGTAAATAACATGCAATTAAGTCTTCAGTCTTGGCTCACACTGAAGTATAGTCTTTTAAAGTATTATTTCAAGAATAAGTGCACTTTTTTCCTGCTGAAGTATACTTTTTTTTTCCACAAGGGAAATTATTTTGACATGGTAAAAAATGGCATTCACATTTCACAACAACACACATTTTATCTTTAATGAAAAAATATATATCTGCAGTTTCATTGTGTACGATCTGTATTAGGGTGACATATTGTCGTTTGAACACAGACGGAAATTCCACTTATAACTTTTATTTTGTCTGCGCTAACTGAGTTAAACTGACACAGACTCCAGCCGTGCAGCTTTAAACCACAATACAGAAACAGCTCAGAATGGAAAACAGGACAAAAAATGTGGTGCTAAAATCAAAGACGTGGGCCTTTGAATAACAAATGCTATGATCCACTAGTGACAGTCAACATTATAACACAAAATTCCACTCTCTGCAGTATGACAAAAGCTGTCATTGGTAAATGAATCTATCTGTGTGATTTTCATATTTCAGCACAGAGCAAGAGCCCCTCTCTCTGCGGTCTGTCTGCCAAAGTTTAGCGCTCGTGTGGGGCTGTACAGAGCAGATGCTGAAACAGTGGGAGATAAGAGGCCCTGCCAGGGCTAGCAGACCGCGAACAGCGAGAAGGGCACACACACACACACACACACACACACACACACAAATATTACATTTGGTATAACATATCCTTAATTCTGACATAATTTGGTTTAAAACTGCAGTTTTTATATTCTGTATTTTTATGATTTAGAATTTACTCCTTATCATTTCTGATTTCATTTTGCATAGCTGGTGTATTTACTGAGTGGTTCTTTTAATGTAAATGTCTTATATGATTTGAGGATCTCCTGATATGGTGATATGATGGATTGTGGATATTTGTAGTGAATGAACACATGATGGCGCTATTGTCCCTTAAAGAGATTGACATTGAACAGAACTGCAGGACTCTATGCATGAGTGTGTGCGTGTGTGTGTGTGTGTGTGTGAGAGAGAGAGAGAGAGAGAGAGAGAGAGAGAGGAATGACAAAGAAACTGAGTTTCTCAAAAACAAATGATTCATGCAATTATTCTGCACAGATCATTGGTCATTTCCTTGGATATTTACTCATCTTAAGAGGGAAATTGAATATTTATGTGTCCTCTGGAGCGTACGATTGTAGATTGTTTAGAAATCTTATTACTGTAAACTCATTAAAATCTGTGTTCACCAAATACAGAAGCTTTAAACGAATTAATCAACACCAACATTATTATCTCAACCTGTCATTCAATAGACCTCCTTTTGCTGAGGCGCCCTTATATCTCCTGTTTTCTTCCTGTACGTAAATGTTATAAATATACATTATCACTGATATTTTATTTATGTGTTGTAAATATTTCACTACCATTTTGGATTGTGGACCATTTCACAGAGTTCAGTAATGTATTTCATCTTTAATTTAACAGGGTAAATCTAGCAATCCTTTTTTCATTATTTAATGTATAACTATCACTACTTTGTGTCACATTACACTAGCATTAATCTAGTAAACAAGTTAACACAGCTGCACTGCAGCTCATGGAAACTGGTTATAACAACCCAGGGTTACAGAAAGGCTACTAACTTATTTTTAGACTGATATCTCTTCAATTGTAAGGGTGAATTTTCACAATGTGTAAATTTAAAGGGATAGTGCACCCAAAAATTAAAATTCTGTCTTCATTCACCCTCATGTTGTTCCAAACCTGTAAGCATTTCTTTCTTTTGCGGAATACAAGAAAGATATTTAGAAAAATGTTCCATTCCATTGTGTCCATATAATAGAAGTCAGTCTTCTTTCATGTTCCACAGAACAAAGAAAGTTATACAGGTTTGGAACGACATGAGGTTGAGTAAATACTCATTTTTGAGTGAACTATCTCTTTAATTTTTCATTTTGCTGTGGAAGGAAATGCTGCAATAACATGTGCTATGGTCTCCCATTTTACCAACCCCAGAAAGATGGGAAAACGGTCCATTCCACTCAATGTACTGCAGAGCATCAGAGAATTAGCATTTAACCGTTCACCCCTCAATCCACATGATCTCATAATCCTGAAAAACAGCTCTGTGTGAAAGAAGATTATAATCCCAATCCCACATACGTGTTCACATCTGTAGAAGTGATGGGCAGGAAGAGTGTGAGCACGCCGTGAGAAGGCGGCACAGTAATCATCGTAATTGGGAGCAATTGTGACAGTTATAATCATGACACAGTCATAAATCTGTCAGACATCCGACGTCCGTCTCGTTCGGAGTGATGTCCTCTGATAGCCACTCAGCTCTGTTGGTGATATTAAAAGGGAAATGTATTTCCTGATAGCTTTACTGTTTATAAATTGTTTATGAGTGGCTTTCCTTCACAATACCAGTCACGGCATCTAGAAAACATCAAGTTTTTATGTTAATGAGAAGCATTCCTTGGACATCAGAGTATAATGACATAAATGGGGGAAAAAAACGAGCTTTTTTATTAAATTAATGCCAGCTTTTTATCCTGCGGGATGTTCGGCATCAGAATAATGGGTTGCCAGTGGGTTGGCATTTGTGTTCAAGAGGCTTATGTGCCATCTCAGCACAGCTCCTCTCTCTTCATTTGAAAATGTCATTTGGAACCAGCAGGTTGTGGCCACGGCAACATCACAGAATAACATTTCTCAAATCCTATTTGACAAATATGTGTCAGACGTCATAAGCGGCTCAGGATTAAACATGTCGACCAAACACGTTTAGCGTAAAGCAGAGGGTAACCCGAAAGAGTTCAGGCCAGCGCTATGAGAGAATTGGGGCCTGGAGAGATGAGTTGGATTTGTTGCCAAAACCTTAACGTGAAATGAAGCATTCAGCATATATTGCGCATGTTCGTAGTAGCGAGTGAGGAGTAGTATTTGTGGAGGAGGGAAATCAGGTTTAAGGTAAATTATGGTAAGTAATTGTTTTATGATTGGTTTATGAACCACATTTGGAGCAATTATCAGAAATGAAATCACATTTATGCAGCGGGTGGTGGAGCAATTAGCTCTGCGCTAGTGTTGCGCTGCGTACGGTACATGAATGTAATGGCAAACATTCATAACTCCCCTCCAAACCAAGACTGTCCTCTGAAAACAAAAACAAAAAAATTAATTGTTTGCTCTGACACTGAGACTCAGCCTTCATTCTGCATCCCAAAAGCACAAAAAGATGCTTGAAAAAGTAAAAATTGGTCTGCTGCTAAACCCATAAAACCAAGATGATTTTAATTAACAAAACGAGGAAGTGATGATAAAATGTGAAAATATTCCTGCTGTAGCAGTTTTTGCTTAGTCTGGTTTAGGCCAGCTAAAATTCCAACATGGTCATAACTGTTATTATTATTGCTGAAGATCAGTGTATCCATGCTAAAACCTGCAGGAAAGTGTTTCCATGGTAAGATTTCTTGAACTCAGATAAACTTTTCTTTAAACTCTTAAATGAAATAGTTCTCACCTCTAAATGAATCATAAATAATTTTTATGTATTTTAAAAGCAATTTTTGAAATCCTGCTTGTCTGAATACAGTTTAAAAACCTGACTTGTGTGATGATGTTATATTTTTCAAATAAATATTAAAGGGTTACTCCACCCCAAAAGGAAAATTTTGTCACTAATAACTTACCCCCATGTCGTTCCAAACCCATAAAAGCTGTTCTGTGTCAGCCGCACCACAGCGTACGCAGTCTGCATCCAGCGGATACTCTCCAAAATGGCGCTACGGTGACACGGAGGAGACGAATTGTTGAATAAAGTCATTATTTTCATTTTCTTTGCGTACAAAAAGTATTCTCGTAGCTTCGTAAAATTACGGTTGAACCACTGATGGCAGATAAACTATTTTGACGATGTCTTTCATACTTTTCTGGGCCTTGACAATGTTAATTACTGGGCAGTCAATGGGACAGTCACAAGCCTCCTGGTTTTCATCCAAAATATCTTCAAATGTGTTCCTAAGACGAACAAAGCTTTTAGGGGTTTGGAACGGCATGGGGGTAAGTGATTAATGACAAAATTTTCATTTTGGGGTGGAGTAACCCTTTAAATAAACATACAAGAACTGGTAACAGGGTTGCACATTTGCCCTAAATTAACATGTCCCTCAAAAACACTAGCTAGTTTTGGACATATATTGGTTTATAGCTATATATAATTTATATAACCCATAAACTGAAGAAAAACAGTTGTTTGTTAAATTTTTTTTTTTAATATAATAAGCTAGGTAACAGGCTTGAATGGTTAAGTTTGAAAAATGCATTCAACATTATAAATTGTGTAAATATTTAAATAAATAATGCATACCCCTTATTGGATATCATTTGCTATTAAATTATAATGTATTATAGTATAAATTTATGCTAAATGCAATTAGTTGAACTTAAGTGAAGGGCTTAAGTACATCTATACGCAGCCTATACATGTAATTTCAAAATTATTACTGCTATTGCTTTTGAAATATTAGCGTGTACTGATGAACACACTGACAAGCATATGGTAAACTGAAATATACTTTAATGTCATTTTTATTAAACCTTGTATGTATAGGCTATATATATATATATATATATATATATATATATATATAATTACACATTTGTAACAAAGTTGCTATTTAATATTTGGTAACACTTTATCTTAAGGTGTAGGCTACTTTACATATACAATTTTGCATAATTACATGCAAGTAACCCTAAACCAAACCCTAACCATATAATAAGTAGCCTACATGTAATTAATTAATATTCAGTACTTATATGCATACTGTAACACTGTAACACCGTGTCTTAACTACACGCGACGCGACGCGCCGCGACACGCGATAAAAGGTATCTTTTCCATGTTAATCAGAGATTTTGTCCTAACTAGCCGCGACGGAGACACGCGAAATTTCTAATTTAGAAACGGTTTCTATTTCCACGACGTCGCGGCTGGAACAACAACATACAAACTATGCCAGCGATAATCTCAGGTACTGATTATGTGCTTTATTCAAAGTTAAATGTGTCTAATGTGAGTTTGAATTTCATTCTGCGTGACCGTTACAGACTGAATGTTTACCTCAGATCTTGAAAATAAGATGTAAGTTACGTTAAAAGTGCGAACTCAGTGCGAACCAACAAGAGTATTCCATGACAAAGATGTTATCAGTCACTCAGTATGTACATTTAATGATGTTAAAAAGCTTTAATATTTATGAATTAGATTATAAACATATCCATTTCGTTGCGAGTGCAGTACGCTTCCAGGGAGAGCCCGCCCACACACGCTTCTGATTGGCTGTGATATTTGATTGATTCTGTCGCGTCGCGTGTAGTGTGGATACTGCGTTTCGCTGGAATCCTGTTGCGTTGCGTGTAGTTAGGACACGGTGTAACAAGGACACCTTAAAGTAAAGTGTAACCTAATTTTTTTTTTAAGTTTATCAACTTAAATAACTCACTACAGTTGAATTATAATCAAGTACTTTACATGTGCTTTACGTCAGTTCATCAAAATTAGTGCACTTTGAAGAATGATAAAAAATATTAAAACAAAATTATTTTAAACATATTTTTAATACTGTTACTTTACTGTACTTTTAAGGTTTGAGTGCACATTCAATACAATTACGTGCTCTTCTGTTTCATAATGGAGATCTTATTCCTTCAAGGCCTTATACTTTATACTAACAATTTCAAAAGGACTTTCACTGGTCATTAAAAACCAACAGTTGGCTTTGCTGTTCTAGGGTGTTTTCTGAGCAAGAATCCTCGATTTTCATGTCCAGCTCTGTGGTGTTCTCTCGCCCCTCCAACAGATGAGTCAGCTGGAGTGAAAACCAAGATTTTTGTGTCTAAATTGTCATCAGCATTGTTTTTCTTACTGATTAGCTGTGATTGCTTTCTGTGGGAACTCAGATGGACGTTCCTGTGCTGTGCTTGTCACAGTCAGCCTCTTGATTGCATTAGAAGTGCACATGGAAGTTATTACAAATTGATAAGGACTCCATGGGAGGTCAACAAGAGATCGATGACTAATTGCGTTATGGTCGTCGTCTTGAAGGGCACAGAAGACGCACATACACGCAAACACCCATGGCTTGAAAAACAAGGGCTGTCCTTCACGAGATCCTAAACCACATTACCTGTGCTCACATGTGAGAAAAATACCTTTCATTAGCTCACCGATAACAGCAGAGCAAAAGCTATGCAGCGTCAGTTGAAAAACGGTGCAAAAAAAAAAAAAATCAACCTTGAAGTGATGCAGCC